>JAXIVH010000297.1:0-67500 GCA_036785325.1 Urophycis tenuis | reverse complement strand
CCCCCCCACCACCAAGGAAAGTTGAGTGGCAGTAGTGACAGCTTGAACGTGTATTGCTTATTTTGCTTGAACAGCAATAAAGTCCAGCCCCTGAATGAAAAGTATTATTTGACAGTGAGGCTAGCTTGGTTTTCCTTTAAAGAACAACATTTTTCGATATCTGTGTAACCATACATATTTACAGTATAAACAGTTTGCTTCTGTTGTGAGTTGTAAATTGTGCCAGAAAAAGAATGTTTTTTTTTCTTGTTACCTATGTTTCAGAGAGCATCCTCTTATGGGACAACAGAATAAAGATGTTTTGAAAAAGTTTAGGAAATCATCCATGATTTGGAAGTAGGTCCCTTCTTTAAGCCCTGGTGGTTGGGGTGTTGGGTGCTCCACCCATGTTCTGGTCTTCTGGGGTTGAATGTTTGAATGAAACTGTAGTTTGTTGTGTAGATATTTGTCTGTGCTCCATCTAATTGGCCCAGGCTGATTGTGGCGTCTCACCTGCATGCTGTGGCTTCTCTGTACCCACAATCCACTCCTTCATTGATGTTCTCATACACGGTGTCTCTTCACATGACTGTTAACCATTTCTGGCTCTCGGACCACTAGCCATTCATTTCCTTTGAATGGAGACATTTCCATGGTTTTTGTCTCTTTCCACAATCAACGTTAGCCATTGTACTTGGCTTAGGTGGCTCAGGTACATCATTTAGCATTTAGGCTAAGTGATGTGGTTTTGATTTCACAGCCCTTGTTGAAATGTTCCACCACCTGTAGTCTACATGATGGCTTTTACTGTTTCGCGGAAGCTTTTCACTGGAAAATCGACAACCAAGAACCCCCCCCAAAAATGACTTGTTTCGAATAGGCCATATATTATAAACTATAGCTATAATAGAAGCTATCTGTTTTTGCTACTGTCAAAATGCACACCAGCCGTTTGTAAACGTCTACCACCGGTGAAACACAGAACACACTATTTGAGTTAGCTTTATGTAACTGCAGCCAAATGTAACAGAACAAGTGCAACATGTAGCTACAAATAACAAATGAAGGAACGTGGCAACATTCGGCAAACAAAGGACTATCAACGATTAGAAAAAACTTGATGGAAAACAGACAGAATTAGAAAATAGTAACAAGCGTTAAGATTGGATAATATCACTAGCATGATGATGACGATGATGATGATGATGATGATGATGATGATGATGATGGTGATGAAGATGACGGTGATGATGAGGCAGCTTGATAACTCCCCACCTGCCCTGTTCCGCCCACTGGGCTAGCCGAGTGGAGGTCATAGGAGGCTACCATGAATACATCGACGTGAAGAGCTGTCAGGACGTGGTCCACCTGTACTACCTGCTCTGGTCGGCGACCATCCTCAACATCGTGGCTCTCTTCCTGGGCATCATCACTGCCGCGGTGCTGGGAGGTTTCAAAGACATGGTAACGTGAAACATTTCAATTATGATGGAAGGCTGTGATGTGTTTTTTTTGGTTGTTGGTTTTCTTGTTTTTAAATCTTCACATGAGTTATTGTTCATTTCATCTTTTGACTAGTGTAGTTGTGTTTGTTCCTCTTGGTCTGTGCTTGGGTCCAGTTAGGCTTGTTTTAATAGCACTTTTCTTACCCGGATGCAATAGGAAAGTAAGAGGAAGACGGGGCATCGAGGGCTGAGATCAGATAAGAACAAAGTGAATAAAGTGCTTAAGAACACACAAGCAGGCCGCTCTCAGTGTAAGCGGAGTTAGGGCGGGCCGTGTATGTTGTTGACTACGAGCCAAAACATTCTGGGTTCGAACCCCATTTCCACTCTCAACTGTAAACATACTTTTTTTTTTTGTTTATTGGGTTTTGCCAGAACATGCACTTGCGTCATCAGAACATTTATGTAAAGTATAGAATGTGTACGTTCCCTTTACAATAGGGCGACCAAAAATAAAACCCATGTTTTCCCACAATCTTCAGAGGAGCCACTTAATGAAAGTCAGAATAAATGTCCAAATAAAAAAAGGGATGTTTCTTGAGAGGGGGATACAGTTTATATAAGAGAAGTGCTTGCTCATGGTGGGAATCGTTGGCTCTCTATAAATAACATCAGAAAGCCTTCTGGTCTCGTTGGCGCTACGTAAATAAAATTGAATTGGAAAAATTACAGTTGATTTCCAATTGGTCGACACAAATCGCTAAGCCAATAGAGCCAACAGAAAACCAAGAAAGTGAGAGGAAGTGAAGACCCCCCCCCCCCCCCCAAACAACGCCAGGGCGTCCCCCCCATCCGGGATGCTTCCACACCCTCGCGCTCATTCCAACGCGCCGTGTGTTTCTCTGTGCTTGACTCTGTGCCGCCGTCACCCTGCAGATCCCCTCCCCTGCCTCGGACGTGTGTGAGCCGGAGACCCCCGCGGCCGCCACCCCCGCCCCCTCGCTGGCCCCGGCCCCCAGCTCCTATCTCAGCTCCTACTACAACACTGCCCCCTGCCTACCGCCCTACACCGCCTACGATCTGCAGGTCAGGCTCATGCCCCCCCCCCCACACCCCAGCCCACGTTTTCAAAACACGGTGCCGGCTTTAGCCTTTTTCGTCGTTTGCCGCCAACCGCGGCGGCGGCCTGTGAGCTGCCCCTGGGTGAACGTCTGCTCTCCTCCCGCAGGGCTCCAGCACCTTCCCGGACTCCTCGGGGATGTCCGACGAGTCCCAGTCCGGCGCCAGCCACATGTGGCCCACCATGGTGCCGCCCCGCTACTCCCCCCCGCACTTCCCCCCGGACGAGAAGCCCCCGCCCTACAGCCCCTGAGAGACTGTAGCTCGGGGATGGGGGGGTGAAGGGGGTGGGGGGGGTGAGATTTGCTTAACTATAAAAGCAATAAGTGTTAAAAAAAAGAAAAAAAAAAAGAAGACTTAGCCAAAAAGGGAGTTCAACGTCCCCATCAGTGCGAGCGACGGCATTCAGAGAGGCGGGCCGCTCGCCAGGGCGTCCTCCTCCTCCTCAGATAACCATAGCAACGCACAGTGTTGGGGACCGGAGTACGTAGAAGTAGAACAGGTCCCCGCGAAAACCTCTCACTTTCTAGGGTGTCCCCCCCCCCCCCAGAAAGGAACGAGCTCTCGGGCCTCCAGAACCCGTTTACACCTCTGCCTTAAGACGACTGACGACTTCCGGCGAAGGCCCTGCTGATTCTGTACATTGGACTTTTTTGAGTTGGCGCCCCCACATCTGTCACGCTCGCCACCGTTCCCAACGCTCCCCCCCCCCCCCCCCCCCCCCCCCCCCCCCCCCCCCCCCCAACCCCGTCACCTCTTCCCTTCTGGCGGTGCAGCCCTGCGAGACACGCCACGGTGTGTGTGTGTGTGCGTGCGTGCGACAGGTGTGCGTGTTTTATTTGCACAGATGTGAGGAAGTCCCCCCCCCCCCTGCCACGTGGGGACACTGCGATAGCCGGCGGCTTCCCTACCTTTTACAGATCTTATTAACTATGAGCAGCTAGAGAGAGAGGTGCAGCCTGTACATAGTTGTATGTTCCTGTAGGTTCCTTTCGAGAGGAAGCATGTCTTCCACTGTTACCCACCCGGTCAGTGTTAGCTGTAATATTACACGCCACAAGCTTCCCCCCCCCCAACATGTAGAGTTGCTCTCTCGAGCGTTGAGTCTTAGTATATGATAATCCACATGGCCTTACTTATTGAAGTATAAATTAGTAATTACGCCCCCCATTTCTCAGAAGGGTTTAGACATCACCACTCGTTGTAATTATCCCATTGTTGTCGAAGGCTTTTTTTGTTTTTTTACCCTCTCTCTGTTTACTCAATGAAGCAAGTGTAGTCCTGCGGTAGGATGTCCCCTCTTAATGCGAGAATGTAGGCGTGTTTGGATTTAGTCACCAACACAAAGCAGTCCGTGCCAACGGCGCCGCCGGCCGGTCTTCCACTGGGGAACGCTGTTCCTCGAGCTTTAATCTTTTGAGCTTTTTATCATTTTGAAGAGCACTCACTCAGGGTCTGATGAAGTGTTTCTGTTTCCTCGCCATTAAAAACTTTTATGGAACTGTATTGTTTTTCTAAATAAAGTTCACAGTGTCTTTAAACTACTTATGACATGTGCTAAAATATATCACATTTGTTACTTCAGCCACAGTGAACTAACATAATGAAACTTGAAATGGACTTGCTGATGACTTGCCCGTCTATAGCCATGATTTCACTTAAAAAACATCCCCTCTTTAATGTACTTTATCACTAGTGGGAATAAAGTATTCAGTGGTGTGCATGAAACAATGGTAAAGAAATACAATCGTTTTACGTCAATACACTTTAATAATAATACCAATTTGCAAAACTGTAGAAAGGACACCTCATCAGACATGTTTTGAGTTTATTTAATGTCTATAGCACACAATACCTTATAAATACATTTCAGATGAACGACGTTGACAAGAAAAAAAAAAAAAAAGGCCATGAGCACGAGGATACATTATAAAAAAACACCCACCGTGGTTAGTTGAACCCTAAACCTGCTAACTGTTAAATGAATGACATGAAGTGGTATGGAATGAAATGAGACGTCTACTCCATAACTCTCACAGCTACCCTGACAAGTCAACACAAAAATGTAACAGACAAATTCATGAGACATATTCCAAAATAGTCTTTTTTTTACTGCATGATTATCACTAAGTGCTATATTTACAGACTAGAGTACATCATTGTAGCCCTCCAAACCCACGTCTTTAAATACAATCACGTCCGTGCCACAAACAGCACAGAGCTTCTGGCACGGACAATCACTTCAGGGAAGAATGAACATGGCCAGCATATAGGACGACCTACGACAACAAATATTGAAGGGCCGTTGGGATCAATTAAAATGGTTTAACCAGTCATTTAAAATAGGGGGATTAGTGCAAACCTCATTGGAACATTTACTCTTTTTCAAAAGACCTAACAATCAAACCATACGTTTGACAACTTAAACCATAAGAAGTTGACAGCAAAGCAAAAACAATGTCATTCATGGTTTTAAATATGGGACAGGACATAATTAAAGCACAATGAATTGTGTTGAAATAACATTAATCTATACGTGTCTTTCAGTTGTTTTTTTTTGCTTTCACAGTGGGATGTCAGACACACTGGTTCACTAACCAGTGTGTCTTCGATGGCGCCCCGATAAACATTTATATGTTAACATTGTACAGTACAGTCAATCTGTGAAGAGCCAGATGATGACAAATAAGTAACATTTAAACATCTAAACCCTTTCATTCAAATCACAGTTGATTTTGAACTCTTGAACTTCTGTGAAGTTGGGGTTAGAAGACCAGACACACTGAAACAAGTGAGCATTGCTCTTCAGCATGAGGCAGTTTGAACCGTCTCGCTTCAAACCGTTTTCTTTTTTAAATTATGGACTTAATGGTTTTTTTTTTTTTTTTAAATTCAAATATGTGAAACAATTGCTTGGAATGCATTCACGTGTCCACCACACTTCTCAGCTGTATACAAATAATTTGCTATTAGTAATAACCTTCAGTTAACACAGAACAAAATTGTTACCACACAAAAAAAAAAAAAAAAAAAAAAAGAGCAAAAAAGAGCAATATAACAATGTCAGTGCGAGCCTCAAGCGAGAAGACTTATAGGAGCACCAGAAGCAGGGGTAAGAAACAACGTTGAGGAATAAGAAACTGTGAAAGGCACAGATACCAGAGTCCCTCCCTCCCCTCCCCCTCCCCTCCCCCCCTCCCCCCGCCCAGTCCCCTCAGTAGGTCTCCGGGATGACAAAGTCAAACTCGGAGTTGGCCTGCTGCTGCTGCTGCTGCTGCGGGTTCATGGCGGCCCCGGGGCCCCGCGAGCGGGCGTCGGGCTCCACGAAGATATCGTTCCAGTTCAAAATTTTGCTCTGCGTGGACGACTGCACCTCCTCGCCGCCGCCGCCGCCGCCGATGCCCCCCCCGCCGGGCATGATGTGCTGCACGCTGCCGTCCTCCCCGATCATGCGGATGCCGCCCTCGTGGGCGCCGTGGGGCCACGGCGGCGGCGGCGGCGGCGCCGGGTGGGACTTGTACGGCAGCAGGCGGTACAGGTTGTTGGGCGTGTCGTCCTTCTCCTTGCGGCCCGACGGGTCCTGGTTGTGCGCCTGCTTGCAGTGCGTGGACAGCACCTGGTAGTTGAGGAACATCTCGTTGCACAGCAGGCACTGGTACCGCCGCTCGCCGGTGTGGTGCGCCTCGTGCTTAGTCCGGTACTCGGCCAGCGCGAACACCTTGTTGCAGTAGCGGCACGGGTACTTCTTCTCCCACGAGTGCGTGTTGAAGTGCCGCCGGAGGCTGGTGAGGCACACGTACGGCCGCTTGCACACCATGCACACGTAGAAGGTCTTGCCGTCCATGATGAGCTCGTAGTGGTCCTCCAGCTCGCTCTTGATCTTCTTCTTGCCGGAGGCGCCCGGCGACGGCGGCGACGGCGAGGGCGGCGGCGGCGCGGCGCTCTTGTCGTAGGGCCTGAGCGGCGTGGCCATCAGGGCCCGCTTGCCCTTGGCCAGCTTGGAGCCGCCCTCGTCGGGGTCCTCCTTCACGGGGACGATGTCGTACGTGTTCTCCCCGATGTTGGCGTACACCTTGCAGCCCGACGACAGGGCGTCGAACTCCAGGGCCTTGTCCAGGGTGATGGTCTTCTTGGCCACCACCGCCGCCGGGGGGGCGGCGGCGGGGAAGTTGGGCCTGCCGTCGCGTCCCGACGACGAGGACGACATGTCCGACAGCCGGATTTTGAAGTCCCCCTGCTGCGGCGTGGTGCACACCTGCTTCTTCTGCACGCCCATCATGTCGCTGCCGTCACACGGCTGCGGCGTGTTGGGCGACAGCGGGGTCAGACTGTGCGGCGGCCGGGACGGCGTGGTGGGCGTGAGCGCCGACGACATCCTGACGGGGGAGGAGGGAATGCTGGCGCCGGTGTCGGCGTTGGCGTGGGGGCTCAGCGCCGGCCGGGTGACCGGCGTCACCTGCGGGGACGTCTTCAACATGGCCGCCGCCGCGGCGTCCTCCGGGTCAGGCGGCGGACCCCCGGCCCCCGCCGCGCTCGGCCGCTCCGGCTTGTCGTTTGGCGCCGCGTCGTCCCACGCGCCGCCGTCCAAATCGATGACCACCGGCGGGGACCGGGCCATCTCCGGCGCCTTGGCGGTCTCCGTTTCCGAGACGAACATCACGTCGTTGTCGGAGTCTCCGTTGTCGTCCTCGCCGGACTTGCAGGTCTGGTTGAATTCCTCCGCCGATATGGAGAAGGACTCCGTGATGATGGGCATCACCTTGGCGGACGCGCCGCTCTTGCTCTCCGCGTCCTTGGACAAACCCGGCAGGCCCTTCACCTGTGACAGCAGCTGCCCCAAGTTGGCGATGAACTTGATGCCGAGGATCTGCCCCGCGCCGATGAGCTCCTCGAGCATGTCGGAGCGGACGCGGATGATCTTGGAGCTGTAAATGTAATTGAGGATTTGCTCAAAGATCTCCGCTTTGATAAAGTTTAATTCAATGACTTGCCCGGCTACGGAAAAAAGTTGATGGAAGTAAGTGCTTGAGGCGGACAGAATGGTTTTGTGCGCTCGGAATTTCTTGTCCTGTATGATTATCGTGACGTCACAGAAAAGTCCGTGGTTCCGTTGGTCGTTCATTGACTTCAGCACAGCGGTGGAATACTGTGTGTCAGTGGCAGTTATCAACTTGAGGTTCGGCATGCCTATATTGGGGAGAAAGCCAGTTAAGTAAATGAAGTACTGAACAGGTAATGTCATTATAATGACAGCATTTACTTGTTGCTCCAAAACAATGTGCAGGTGGAGAACTGAATTGTCTGTGTGTGTGTGTGTGTGTGTGTGTGTGTGTGTGTGTGTGTGTGTGTGTGTCTCAAGTTCAGAGTTGTTGCTGACCTAATAAAATTGCAAGCAATTGAAACAAACATTCAAATTCATTATTACAAAGTCATTATCAAGAAGCATCTACTGTCATCTGTACGTCTTTAAATATATAAATAAGTGAATACATGCTTTGTTTGTTAAATGTGTATTTTCTCTTCCTACATGTCCCCATTCTGTACATGTCAGAATTCGAACAGCGTTTAATTTTTAAGTCCAAACTGAAGGGCTTTATTTCTGATATTGCAATTTACAATGTATGAATAAATGAAGTAATGAAAATAGATACTAGATCAAATAGAAGTAGCACGATAGCTGTAGCTGCTAACATGCAAACAAAAACACCGCTAATGTTAGCTGCTTCATCCAAGTGCGCTCTGCGTTTAAAACACGTCCATGCCATTACACCACGAGTGAACCAAACACAATCAACTGCAGATATAACTTTGATTTTGTGACCCGGTGATCACATTGAGTGAAATCCATAACACAACATGCACATAATGTGGTCCTGGCTAACAAAAGTAACGTAGCCTGGCATTTGTTCCTCTTTCAATAGGCGACAGCGCGGCCTTCCGTGGCCAAGTGGTTTCCACACACGAGATGAGTTATTCATTAAGCTGTTAAAACCAAATGCATATTCAGAATATCTTCAGTATCATTTACCTGCGTTTTATGCGTTTCTGTTCAGCCCGAGCCGGATTGTTACTTGCAGTTGTAACTTAGCGAGGCACAGACGACAAAAAATAGACAGCCACGGCACGTCTTGGAGTTCACTACTGCTGTCACGACCCGGACGGCCACCAGGTGTCGCTATAATGCATCGTCAAAGATAAATAAAAGGAAATTTCATTTTTATTATTGGTTTAAAAATGACATTTCAGAAATAATAATATCGGGTTGGTGTTGTTTATGTGCGGTATTGATAAGTTAACGAGTAAACGACATGAAGAAGTACAAGACTCTTTAGGTTTACATTTACAAGCGGAACTTTGCTCACCTTGTTGGTGTGCGGGGAGCTAGCTGTGGAAGTACCACATCCTGTTTGTGAACGTTTTCTTGAGAGCAGTAGCCGTCATGGACTAAGCAGGGCTCTTGGTAGAGGCCCATTTGTTGTTTTGATCTTCAGTTCTGCTGTGGTTGTGTGTTTTACCGCCAGCAAGAATGCCAATCTATGACCGTTCATCAGACCGAGGCTTTGATGGCAAAGACCACAGCCCCGTCCGGACCCGGAGGCGGACTAGGTCTCGGAGTCGCAGTCGCAGTGGGAGCCACGGAGGCCGAAGTTTGTCTCCCGACTATTTTGGTCCAAAACTTCCGAAGCCCCGCAACAGGGAAAGGGAACGCGAAGAACACGAGCATCGACTCCGTGAGGCCAGAAACATCAAGAGAATCCGCATAGGAAGTCCTCGTCGGAGTCGCTCCAGGTCCAGAGAGCGACATAACCACTGGTCGGACCAGCGCGGAGGTTTCAAGGATGACTACTACGACCAGCAGCGGGACGATGCTCAGCGGCAAAGACAGGAGGCCTTCATCGCAAGGTACCTTGTTGAATGGTTACATTCACCTACAACGTGTTTGAGACCTTTGCCTTACAACTATATATATATATATATATATAACTTTTTTTTTTACATATCTTTTTCTTCTCACAGGCGTTTACAGGAGCGGGAAAGAATTGGGGAGCTTGGCTCACCTGAAGTTTGGGGATATTCTCCCAGAGTCAAGGAACCAGAGTACGTTTTTCAATCTCCATCCTCACTAAACTTGACGTGTGGTCTCAAAGTGAGCCGTTCGATACTTCCATTAGAAAACGACTCTAGTGGCGAAGTGTCGCTTTAATTCTGTCAAACGTATTTTGGTTCTACCTCCAGCTCTGACGAATTTACTCCAGTCGAAGACGTGAAAAATAGCAGTTCAGATGACAGCTCAGAAGGTATAGCGCTCTATGTCCTTTTCACTGTCTCTACTCAATATATTCAATATTGAATGTAATTTATTCTAGTCATGTCTGATTCTTGCAGACGACAAGAAGAAGAAGAAAAAGAAGAAGAAAAAATCCAAAAAGAAGAAAAGCAAGAAACATTCAGAAGACAGCGAATCTGAATCAGATTCTGAGGGTAACATGGTGTTTTTTCCCTCATAAACATCCCATTGTGTTTATTTTAAAATTATATTTGTTGTTGTCTTACTTAAAGTCAATTACACCATCTTTTAGGGGAAGAGATAAAAAAGAAGAAAAAGAAGAAGAAAAGCAAAAAGTAAGTTTACATTCCAACGTGTGTAGTCGTATATCTCTTACAAAGCGGAAATAAACATGACGCCTAAAGACTAACACTCTCCACAGGTCAAAGAAGTCCAAGAAGAAGAAGGCTAAGAAGAACCGAAAGCAGTCCAGCGGATCAAGCAGCGAGGAGTCCGGGGGAGAGGAGGAGGAGGAAGAGGAGGCCGGGGAGGACGACGAGGATGGTGGGGTGGTGTGGGTGGAAAAGACCTGCATGGATGAAAACCTGGTGGGCCCTGAAGCACCACTCACCCAGATGTCCCAGGATGACAAGCCTCTAGAGTGGGTATACGTCAAAAGAACGAGTCGTGCTGTTTGGTGCAAGTAAGCATCAAGCATCCCCATTTGAACTGCCATTTCCATTACCCTTGTCTCTCTCAGTTTTGGCCACGCCTTGTTGCCGGGTGAGGGTGCCGCCATGGCGGAGTACGTGAAGGCGGGCAAGCGTATCCCGAGGAGAGGAGAGATCGGGCTGACCAGTGACGAGATCGCTAACTTTGAAAAGTCTGGCTTTGTGATGAGTGGCAGCAGGTATGTGATCTGTGTCGCACTGTGCCGTAGTATAAATGTTTCTGGTGGAATCCTTGATGGATATTATTTGTTGAATTATTTGTCGTTTTTATTTTTTATTTTTTACATATCATTCGGGTAAATCGCTGTCTCTTGAGTAGCAAAAGATAACAATGGCATTCCTTAAATCAACCCGGAAAAGTATTACTGATGGATGGATCCATTTGTGCATCTGTGTGCTATGCAGTCCAGTAATAATGCTCTAAATATGAAATGATTTCTTTAAATACCTGCGTACGACTGTTGGTATTCCTCATCTAAAGTCCACTTGGTTCTGTGCCTTAGTTGCAACACTGACCATATACTCGTGTCACTTTCAGACATCGCCGCATGGAGGCTGTGCGTCTGAGAAAGGAAAACCAGATCTACAGTGCGGACGAAAAGAGGGCCTTGGCGTCCTTCAACCAGGAGGAAAGGAGGAAGAGGGAGAGCAAGATCCTTTCCAGTTTCAGGGAAATGGTGTACAGGAAGACCAAAGGCAAAGATGAGAAGTGAATGGTGCACCTCACGCTTTACTTTCAGTTTGCCAAGCCTGATTTTTATAGCAGTGTTTTATAGTTAAAGCCCACATGCGTTGCCCGGGCCTTGTTTTGGAAGCCATTTTTGTTGTTTTTAAAAGTGTACTGTGGTGACATTTTTTGCTTTGAATTTGATTGGCACAGTTGTGTTAGGAGTCAGATTGATTTGCTGTTGTATAAATACTATTGTCAATCATATGTACGAATCGCTTGTGGGCTTACTCTGCTCTTTACCTTTTGTAAATTCCAAACATTCAGAAAAGCGGTTAATAAATTCTTGAATGTACTCAGTTTCTATCAGGTTCAACCTCAGCTGTCATTAGTCTTTGCTATTAAACAACATGGGCAAGCCAATGGGGCCGTGCTTGAGTTGTGATTAAACGGATTGTTTCTAAGGGCACCTCGATGGTCTAATAGCCGGCTGCCAAGTCGAATCGCATTTCAAACCAAGTGAGGGAGATGGACCGAAGGAACACATAGTATGACTTAAAAAAAAAAAAAACATCACGTTGGAAAAAAAAAAGGGGGGGGGGGGGGCAGTCCGACAAAAACGCGATTACGCAGCAGTGGCTTCCTCCTGCTCGGATTCAGGCAGGCAAAGATACGCACACTTTCTATACACATTTTCATTCAACATTACCTGTTGTAAACATTAGAACGGCCAATTGATTTGGAAACCCTGTCAATTACGCGACGCTTGAAATAATGTAATCTGGGCAGCCCTGATAGTCAATCAACAAACCAAACGTAGGCCTACTGCATGCACATGTGCTCTCTCCTTGTCTCCCCACCTCCTGCTGTGGAACGGCCAGTGAGTGCGGCGTGTGAGCGCTAGGCGCGAGGAGAGGAGGTGGGTGCACAGTTTCTTGGGTTGACTTCGGTTATTTTATTTTGTTTGAGCCGAACGCCGGTTCAGGTGATTATTACGTTAACATTCCAACATTGCAAGGGGAAGGCTGCCCTCTTTGATTTAATAAATAGCATTTAATGTATGATTGTGTAATAACATTAGCATGATCACTCAAACATGAATAATATCGAAAACGTATTTCCAGTGAAGAGGTGTTGCTCCCGATAAGCAACAGACATGGCATGTAGAGCAAGCAAAAATGCCACGCTTAATTGGTGCTCAAAGTAGTTCCCAGGTTAGCCCCAGCCCCCCCCCCCCCCCCCCCCCCCCAGCAACTCTGTCAATCGCCATTAAACGGTCAGTTTAATAAATGGGGCAATTGTTATGACTACTGACCAGTTTGCTTGGAAATTGAATCATGTTTTGTGAATTGTGATGTCAATTAAAACTCCAACCAAGCCATTGAACATCGCTCAGTGATGCAGTGTGCACTGTACTGTTGGTGTAGGGTTCTGGAGACCTATGCACAAACACGCTTGAAAGATTTAAAAAAAAAAAAAAATGCTTAATGACAATTTGGAAAACTTGAATTGTGACGTAAACTTTAACTGAGTTATAGCAGGTTCCTCAGTGGTGCAGTGGAATGTACTATTGGTGGAGGGTCCGAGAAATCTGTGTCCGAGTCCCAGCTCAAATTCTCTGCATGAAACATAGGCCAGTGTAGAACTGGCTCGGTGGCGCAGTGGTTAGAGCTGGTAAGCTCTTCTGGAGACATGTGAATGACATGGGTTTGAGGCATGTCAAGAACACAACCTTCAAAAGGGAACCTTTAACAATGTCATCTGAATTGTAAAGTCAATTAGAACCTCTCGCACATCCTGAGTCAGTGTCCCTGTGGTGTAGTGGAGAGAGCTGTTGCGAAGCTCTTCTTGAGAGTGCTCCTACACACTCTGTTCTGAAGACATGGGTTCAAGTCCTGCCAAGGGCAGTAAATGTATTCATTGCAATAGGAATAAATGGATCTTGGTGAATGTTGGGAAATGGGATTGAGACATTCACTCCCCCACCCTTGCAGATAGCTGGGGGATTAGAGCCCAACACAGAACTCACTGAAGATGAGGTGTTTTTCTACCATCTTGAACCAGGCTCTCCAGAGATGCCTGCTCTAACCATTGATTGTGCCACAAGGGCCAGTTGACGACAGCAGCGAAGGTTATACTTGACATCAAAATCACATGACATTGTTAGAGTTACAGAAGAGCCAACAAACAGTGGGAAAGGCTGAATGAGCCATTTACTCATCCAACCTTGCTCTCACTGAAGACAATGTTTTGTTAAAAAGTTTGATGACATTTAACAAAACTTTGTCTACTGTCTAGAACAGTGATTCTTAACCTTATTGGAGGTACTGAACCCTCCAAGCTTCAACAGTGCATTCACCGAACCCCTCATAATTGGAAAAATAAAATGTGATTTCTTCAAAACATACTTTATTAGTGCACAAAATGAACCTTCCATCAGTTGCATACAAAATCACTGTGTTCAAAGAACTAAAAGTTGTCAATTTATTAATATGTAAATTCTGCCCTGTTCCTTTTGCTAGCTGGCAAGCTAGTTCACTCCGACCTAGCCAACAGTATGAATGATTGAACGAACTAACGAAACGATATTAAACCTAACCCTCTCTAACCAACTGTCTTCCTACCTCTCAGAAAACGTCTGAAAACTCTGGCTTCAAGACTGCACACTCTGCAGAGAAGGCCCTCCTGACGGTGACTGAATCCCTTCGTGCCGCCAAAGCCTCTTCCCTCTCATCGGTGCTTGTTCTCCTCAAACTGTCTGCGGCGTTCGACACCGTGAACCACCAGACCCTCCTCGCCACCCTTGTTGAACTCGGCATTACTGACACTGCGCTAGCCTGGTTCACATCTTACCTTATGGATCGCACTTATCAGGTCACATGGAACGGCTCCCTGTCCAAACCCCGCTCGCTAAACTATGGTGTCCTTCAAGGCTCAGTACTAGGACCTCTTCTGTTCTCCCTACATACCAAATCTCTTGGATCTGTAAAGGGGGCATTTAGCAGACGCTTTTGTCCAAATCAGTAAATTTGTGGGGTTCAACATGCGGACAGTTGGAGGAGTGGGGATCAAGGGGATCAAACCGCCGACCCTACGGTTAGTGGACGACCCACTCTGTCCACCCACCCTACTCACTAAGCTACTGCCACCCCAATCACATCACGCGGCTTCTCCTATCACTGTTATGCGGACCACACTCAACTGTTCCTCTTCTTCCCCCCCTCAGACACTCTTGATTGCAACACGCATCTCAGAATGCTTGGCAGACATCAGCTCTTGGACAACTGTGCATCAACTCACACTCAGTCTCGCAAAGACTGAGCTTCTCTTCATACCGGGGAAAGACTGCCCTCACAGGGACCGACCACAACGAACCTTGGTGTAATAGTCAAAACCAACTGTCCTGCACTGCAAACATCACTGCAGTAACCTGCTCCTGTAGATTTGCTCTCTACAACATCCGCAGGATCCAGCCATTCCTCACGAGGGAAGGGACACAGCTCCTGACCCATGCACTTGTCATGTGCCGCCTCGACTACTGCAACTCGCTCTTAGCTGGACTCCATGCAACCACGATTAAACCTTTGCAGCGGATCCAGAACGTTGCAGCACGCCTTGTGTTCAACCGAAACAATTTCTCCCATGTGACCCCCCTCTTCCAAGACCTCCACTGCTTCCTGTAGTGGCTCGCATCAAATTCAAGACGATGCTACTGGCCTACAAAGTTGTCAATGGAACTGCCCCTCCCTACCTCCAAACATCAGTGAAACACCACGCCCCTGCTCGAGCACTCCATTCAACTACCTCAGCTGGTCGACTGGTACCGCCATCACTAAAAGGAGGAAAAGGTTGGATGGCGAAATCTCAACTCTTCTCCGTTTTGGCATCACAGTGGTGGAACGAGCTCTCTGCAAATGTCAGGACTGCAGTCACTCCCCATCTTCCGGAACCGACTCAAGACCCACTTGTTCAGAGTTCACCTGAACCCTGGATAACTCCACCCTCATGCTCTTATTTGTTGTATGTCTCGGCACTTTAATCACTCTGTAATTTGGCACTTTGATCGCTCTTCGTAACTTGGCACTTAGTCAGAGATGTTGTGTACTAGCAATGGTTAATTTAGCAATTGAAATGCTTGTTCGGGTGACTTTCTTACTGTATTAGTAGCAAATAAATGTTTCACCTTCTTATGACAAATGTACTCTTTGTAAGTCGCTTTGTATAAAAGTGTCTGCTAAATGCCCTAAATGTAAATGTAAAATTAAACTCGAACAAAGAAATGTTGAAATTATGTTCAACTGAAACAAGGAAATACAGTTTGTCTTCTGACTTCACTTGGAAGATCCGCGATGGGATTTAGCGCCCAAACTGAAATGACGGTTTTATATCTCAAAATATCTGTCTATCAAAACAGGGTTCAGCCTTTCGACTGATCCTCCAATCATCATGCGGAAGCTCAGCGTCCAGGCCAGCCGAGGCCAACACACAGCTCCATTCACCGTCAGAGATGCTCAGCGTCTGGGCGGGACAAAAATTGTATCATTTTGGCATTTTTATTAAATGACCGTTGAGTTTTGAGGCAATGAAAAAAACTGTTTCATGCAGTCCAATTGAAGTGAATGGACGCTCGGCTTATACTGGGAAATACCTTGACACTACGCGAATGTATGAGAGGTTAACAAAGTCGAGTCAGTCGACTTAAGTCGCTGATTATGAACGAAGTCGTCTTCGTGTTCTAACGCATTTGTAGCATTGACTGATTTGTAGTCAATTAAATGTTAAGACAACTGTAGATATTTGACCATTTAATTTTTGACATGCTTCCCCTGCAGTATTAAGAGAAATCGACTCTGCTACTGACTGAAGATTGAACAGACGTAAATAAACAATTGTATATGGCAAATGTGTAGTGTTAGAGCAAACGGCACTATGTTTAAATAATGGAAACGATAACGGGTTAACAGTTTATTATACAACACATTTTCGCAGTGACATCTTACAGCGTTCAGTTAATGTTTTCAAGCCCCTGTAAAGAAAAAGAAAAAAATACATAAGTTTTCCAGCGTCCTTTTCGTTATGACTTCCACACGTATCATGTTTTCACAACATATGATACGTGATACACGTATCATGTTATCACAACGTTTAGTGTTTACCTTAGACTGGTGGTACTGTCCTGACCCGGACACCCTCTTGTCTCTCTCCATGTGGTACCACTGGTACTGGGTTCGGGCTAGTCTCTTCTCCTACAAACACAAACGTTTCGCACGTTGAATGGTCATCTAAAACAATACATTTTTGTAGACCTATGCAGAACATTTTGGAAAGCACTCTCACACGTCCTGGTATGCTGGAGTCAGCCGTGGCTCACCTTTCCTCCATTGGTAAATTTGTGGATCTGTATTGTCGCAGCACCGGGAATGATAAGACAAGCAGTCATAATGGCCAACCCGGGCAATATTTCATACCACATGTTGTCGTTGTTATTGGAACATGCAATTAGGTGAAATCCTCCTCAAGGCGCTTTATGATTAGCGTCTGAGTGTATGAAGCTAACAAAATGTCAAACGTCCTCACAACAACTTGACGGTCATCCGTTCGCTTCCGGGTCGCGACGCGTGCTTTTATTTTACGTCTTTATGCCTTGCTGGCTTTTAACAATAATAAATAACATTAATACATAATAACGAATGAAACATCAATGAAACAATCATAACATATCAACGCAAAGTTATGGTTTGTGTTTTAAATCTTTGTTAAATAAAACGACATTCATAATCACAACCGTGCGATTACAAAATAACATAGCAAAACCAAAGTCAGGTAAACATTATAAAATATTGGTTATTTTGGTAGACAGGATAGAGTATACTTGTTTTTTAGCGGTGATATTTTTTAAATATATGTATTTCACGTCACTTTTCGTTCCAAGGTCCTCGCAGTGAGCGGTGTTTTGTTTTGAACACAGCGGCATCTACTGGCGTGGATACGAAACTACAGCCGTGATCCCTACAGGAAGTGGCGCTGGAAGCTCAGCACGCTAACGCAGCGCTAAGAAGTAAACAGAAACGGTGCGGGTGGGAATTGAATCGCCAAAATAGAATTCCAACGATGAAGGAGGACAAGGAAAATACACGTCCCAAGGAGAAAAGGATGGAAGTGAAATGCGAAGACGGCGATAAGATCGAAAAGCTGAAAGAAAAGCGAGAGGCGATGACAAAGGTAGAACTTGCTAGCTAGCTAACGTCGGGGCACTTACGTTTGTTGGGCTCACTTTCATTGGGTTAACGCCCACCTAGTTTGATTGTTTACTAGATATATGTACGTTATTTTCCTATTTTTCTTCTCACGGTTCTTAACTACACATCTCATAGATTGTGATAAGACGTTTACCCCCGAGTCTCACCAAGGAGGAACTGGAGGAGCAGCTACAGCCTCTCCCAGAGCTGGACTATCTGGAGTTCTTTTCTAATGACACCAGGTGAAGCAGACTGCCCTGTAGAATGAGAGAGTTCACTGACGTTAAGACTCCAGCATTCCACTTACATCTGTATTTCTCTGTACCTTTCCAGTCTCTTCCCCCACCTCTTTGCAAGAGCGTATATTAACTTCAGAAAACAAGAGGATATTGTCCTCTTCAGAGATCGATTTGATGGATACGTTTTCATCGATGGCAAAGGTATTAAGAACGTGCGTTTTGCTTTAAGATTTTCCATTCGAAAAGCTTGATGGTGCCTACATTTGTTTTACACTTGCTTGTTTGTTTTTTCACAACAGGACAGGAGTATTCAGCCATTGTGGAGTTTGCGCCTTTTCAGAAGATTGCCAAGAAAAGAAGCAAAAAACGAGATGCAAAGTGTGGGACAATTGATGATGGTAAAGTCATTGTCGACAGCCGTCATATCTCACAATTGCATACCTGCTAGTCGAGAACATCAACTGTCAATGTCTAGAATGTTTTCTAATGGGGGGAAAATAATTTTTATGACAATTTGTGGTTTACCTGTTAGATCCTGATTACGAAAGGTTCCTGGAAATATACAATGGACACGATGATGAAAAAATGACGTCTACACCTGAGACTCTGTTGGAAGAACTTGAGGCAAAATCAAAGGAGCTTGTTTGTAAGTAATCGTGTTGAATTTGAAAATGAATGTATAATACCAAGTCTCGAGAATTATTCAGATGAAATGATACACCTTTGTCCCCCTTTTACAGCCAGAAAAACCACGCCTCTCTTGGACTTTCTGAAGAATAAGCAGGTATGTATTGAGCTGTACAATATTGTATTTTTATCAGCGTCTGCCATCCGTGATCAGTATTTTACCTGCGAACCGTGTCTTAACTTTTTCCTCCTCACTGTCCAGAGAATCCGAGAGGAGAAGAAAGAGGAGAGGAGACGGAGGGAGCTGGAGCGGAAGCGACTGCGTGACGAGGAACGCCGCAAGTGGCGGGACGAGGAACGACGGCGACGCAAAGACAACGAAAAGATGAAGAAGTTGGACCGGCCCTTGGAGAAGGACCCGTTGAAGGACGAACCAAAAATTAAGGTAGCTACCGCAGAGGACGAAAGCGTCAGGTTCAAACCCTCCTAAAAATGATGTTAGTTTGTAAAGCATTTTTTTAAAACCCTTTTTACCCCCCTTATCCAGCTCCTAAGGAAACCAGACAGAGGGGAGGAGATGGACATGGAGAAACTGAAAGACAAGCCAAAGAGACAGGAGAGGCCGCCAAAAGACGATAAAGTGATGGGGGGTGTGGATCTGAAGAAGAGGCCCAACGTCGAGATGAAGGATGACCGACCCAGGAAGTGAGTGAGCAGATTCTGTCAACA
Organism: Urophycis tenuis; assembly: GCA_036785325.1. Taxonomy (NCBI): domain Eukaryota; kingdom Metazoa; phylum Chordata; class Actinopteri; order Gadiformes; family Phycidae; genus Urophycis; species Urophycis tenuis. The sequence continues at coordinate 48,458 of JAXIVH010000297.1, read as the reverse complement.
AATTGTCATTACGCATAACATACGTAAAAGGGATGAACACCGTCTTCACTGAAACCGAAACACGCACACAGGGTCGACGAGGAGGGCCGCAAGGACTTTCGGGAGCGCGACGCCGCCCGGGACAGGGAGCGTGACCGGGAGCGCCGCCAGAAGGAGAAGGAGCGCGTCCGGCGCCAGGACGAGGACAGGAGGAGGAGGCGCGAGCGGCACGACGGCGAGAACGCCTGCAGGAAGAGGGAGGAGGCCGGCAAGCGCGACAAGGAGCGGGACTGGGAGAAGAAGAGGCCGGGGAGCGCCGCCGAGTCCGCCGCCAGCGAGCGGGCCGCCAAGGACAGCAGGAAGGAAGAGAACATGAAGAGGGATCGCATGCGCAACAAGGTGACATGCGGTGGGCGGGGGCACGTGGCGGAGCCAGTGCTGAGGAGCAATGCCTTGTTGGCCATGGCGATGCGGATTTTTACAACGTTTCTTTTTTTAAATTCAAATCTTGTATGTGTTTTTGCTCCAGGATCGACCCGCCATTCAGCTATATCAGCCAGGGGCCAGAAGCCGCAACCGCGGTGGTGGTGGTGGCGGTGGGGGAGAGTCCCAACCTGCGGAGGGAAAGCCAGACAACGACTCCAAGAGAGCCAATGACAACGCAGACGACTGAGTCAGTTTCGGTACAACATGCATGTGAGGCGATGGGTGCGAGACGGGCTGGCAGGGCTCCGAGAGGAACACACTGGAACCACAGCGTAGCGTGTAGGTGTGTCCTAGAGCCAGGCCGAGATGCAGTGACGTCATGGTGCCTGAGTTCCTTCATTGATAGCTTATCAATAAAGGAATAGGTAACACCGCACTTCCTGAATGTTGTACATTTGGCTCAAGTGAACAGTAGTTGATGCCAAAGCTTTCTTGGGACATCATTAAATGCCAAGTTGCCTTATCACAGTGTTGCTGTGCTTCTGTCAAGTGTTGCAAACATTGGAACATCTTGCTGAATTGTCCATCTATACCACACCATTTACCATTTACATGCAGCTCCGCAGAAGACCCTAGCTCTCAACATTCTGTCATACATTTTTTCGACTTCTTAAATGGTGTTACCATTGCAGGATATTCCTTGTGTTTCTCTACTGTATGTACTGGCATGTATTGTATGAAAAGATCATGGAATAAATGCATTTTCTTTTTAATATATATCTTTTACACACATTTTTGGAACTATGTTGAGTTTCCTGCTACATAAACATGCATTCTTTCTGCCTTTTGCATACTGCGGTTGCCTTACATGTGAGGACTTGGAAAAAGAAAGTTTTGTTCAGTTCAGATCAGAAGTGGAAGCATTTCTTCACTGATACAGCGATAAAGGAGAAATAACCATTTGTGACTTGAACTGTGGGCTTGTGCATCGTTTCAAGCCTGCAACCATAAACATTACCAACCTGTGGCCTTCAAACTTACACTGCTTTAAACAATATTTCATAATACATGATGGAATACCAGAGTATTAGATATATGTATACATGTAAACAAAACAATACATGTAAACAAAACAGTTTTCTCATTGTGCATTTGGTTGGATTGGAAATAAAAGGGTCCTTTATAAAACTTTGTGTCTGATTTTCATTCACTACAACTTTGTTGAGATGCATTGTGAAGGAGCTGTGTAATAATTAATTATTAATATAAATGACATTTTTGGTTCAGTTGTAGTTTGGAATATTACGTGAGGAAGAACCCAACAGTTTTTTATACATTGTTGGAGAACATATCTTGCTTCAACGCTGTGGAAGGACTTAATAAGACCTCTATATGCAATCAATGAGTCACCTAACAACCAGTTATAGCTATTTGTAAAAATTGGTAGCAATGCACCAATCCCTTTGGGGGACTTTTCTGATTATTGTTGTGACCACAAATAAACCACGATAATAAAACAAAAACACAGAACATACCGTTTTAAATAGCATTCTACAATAGAACACAGAACAAACATGCAAAGCATTTACTTTGCTTGTCTAAATGCTGAGGTTCACATTATTATTATTATTATTATTATTATTATTATTATTATTGTTATTATTATTATTACTATTATTATTATTATTGTTGCTGTTGTTATTATTATTATCTCACATTGCATAGGACAAATGTGCAGTATTATAAATCTAAAACACAAGTTATGTGAATTATCCCGAAAAATTAACACAATCTTATTACACGAAATTATTTAGATTTTGCCCTCACCACAATGTTCCACGTAGCGGCGCTGTGGGGACAATGCGAGCCTAGTTGGGGCCACCTCATTGGATGCGAAAACATACATGACTACCGCTTCCCTTCCTTCTTTCTCTTCGACCGCGGCCATAGTGGGGAAAGCAGTGAGGCTATAATGGTAAATAGAAATCCTTAAACATCTACGGCGTTGACTGTTTTAAAATTGCATCAATGTTGCCAAGTCAGTTAATAAACGTTACTAGAGCTTAAATATGTGTATATTATGGGAAAACACACCGTATACTACGTTTAGGGTTTAATGGAAGCCGCACTTTAGCATCTAAGCGGTCTCGCATTTTGCACTCGGACCTACCGAATCTGTACTTTGAATATGTATCAACCTCGATTAACGGTATATTTGCTAGTTGATTATCGATTTTGTATTGTGTTGTAGTGTCAAATGTGACCCATCATTCACGGTGAAGTGCTGGACCCGTCTCTTCATTGTTGGAGGCTCCATATGCAGACATATCCCTGGTCCCCATTAACTTAACATACCGTCAGGGATGAGCCCTAATCTAATGTTGGTTGATCTTTTGTTTACAGTCGTCCCACAAGACATTCAAGATCAAGCGGTTCCTCGCAAAGAAGCAGAAGCAGAACAGGCCCATCCCTCAATGGATTAGAATGAAGACTGGCAATAAAATCAGGTATGTTTGGTACTTTTCAATATGGCCACGAGTAAAGGCCTGATTTCGGTCCTGCATGTCCATGGAGTGCAATGGCTGACGTTTGAGCTATAATCGTCATGTTATGAAGGACACCTAGGTAGACAAAACGGTTATGAAAGCCTCTTCCATGTTTATGGTCTGTTGCCGGGCCTCATGTTGTGTAGTATGTAAAGCAGGTCTGCAATTGCAGTACTTCAGACTAGTGGAGTATTGTCATTAACCCTGCTGAGAGCAACCTTCTGCTATGGAGCAACTCTTCCTGCTCTGTTTGGGTGAAGAAGATCGGTCTATAGTAGTGACACGCTAGACCTGAGTGGATTGGTAAAGTGACGCTGTCCACAATATGACGCCTCAATGACTAGACGAATGGCCCTCAAACTGCCAACTTGTGTTGTGAGATGCAGTTGAGTATACATGGATTAAACTGTCTCGCATGACTTGGAGATTACTATGATTTGCCAGTGCACACGTCATAGTGCAGTTTGTTGGTACTTGGGTTATAGATTATTCTTAAATATAGAAAGCTGCAGTTAACTGTTAAACCCAGTCAGAAGTGGAATCTAATGACTCCATTAGGCTATGCCTTCTAATGACCTGAAAGTAATGTGCACTGCAGGTGGTAGGCTAATGAATGTAATGTGGAAACTTTGGGCTGTAATTGTGGTGTCAAGATGTTCTATAGGGCATGCACATCAGAGGACACGATGAGATTTAAAAATGGTTGCATGCTGCAACCATTTTTGTGATGCCTCCAGGAGTTGTACTTTTTTTTTTTTTAAATCCTAAAGGCAAATATACTGAACCTTGGCTAACCAGAACTGTGTTTCTGCATAAAGCCTGAGGAAAACGTGTCATTTCACGGTTAATTACTAAACGATGACAAATACTACTTGCAGTAACATCCCTATGCTTTGTCCTTGATGTGAAGTTAGAATGTACAAGCCCTGCAATACATTCTAATAATTTCACCCATGTGTTGTACTTGTGTTACAGGTACAACTCCAAGAGGAGACACTGGAGGAGGACCAAGCTTGGCCTGTAAACATTTGGCTGCTTACGTCTCAGCATCCATCCCCTGTGTCTTCCATCTGCCCAGACCCCCTGCTGGTCTGGGACCTGAGGAGGAGGAGGAGGCGGTGTTCGCTGGATCAACAGTCTTTTTGTACAAATACTCTGGTTATGGTTGTGTTTGACAATAAATAATGTCTGACTCAGCCAGATGTTTGTCATTGGGTTGTGCAATTCTTCGGCTTGATGGCTTTGTGAATACAAAAAGTAGTGTAGAAATGGCCTCAACTCTTGAGGATGGCTGTGGGAAATTAGGATGTGATTACATGACTAGTAGTCAGTTCAGCTTTTAATGTTGTTTAACACCTCACATCTCGACTTCCATTTACATTTGGTTATTGAGTAGATAGTGATTTAAAAAAAAAAAAGTGAGACAAAGAAACGGTTAAACACGCAGTTGAAATAATCACGATATTTAACTCCAACGTTCTAGCGATATTGTCAGGTTAAAAAAAAAATCGACATTGTAGTTGATGCAGGCCTTTGGGTTCCGCATTTAGTCCTCGTTCATGCCCCCACCGTTATCTAGAAAAAAAGAGGTCAATGTCCTCTGGCTACTACGCATTTGTCAGCATTTATCGCCCAAAAAATGCAAAGAGTGTATAAGGTTCCTGAACGATCTGACACGCCAACTTGCAGCTCTTCTATTCCTATTGGGACTATCGACCTCGTCCGGCTCGTGGTCCACCACCGGGGTGAGGGTCGCTGTAGACGCACTGTTGGCGTTCTGCGCGCAATTAGTATTGTGCTCGTCGTCCCACGTGCCAAGGAGCTCCTGCATCTCAAGTGGGGCGTTTCCCTTCAAGTACTGCCAGGGTCTCTTGCCATTGTAGTCCATCACATCGACTTTCGCACCAAAGGCACCAACTAGAAGTTTTATTACCATGTACTGGCTGTGCATACTTGCGACATGGAGCGGGGTGAGACCCCCACTGCCTTTTAAATTCACGTTTGCTGGAATTCCCACGTTTTCCGCGTACCTTAAAAGTTTTACCAAAGTCTCACTGTGTCCACTTTTAGCCAACCAGTGGAGAACAGAGAAACCACTGATAAAATCCTTCCTGGTGAGTAAATATGGATCGTCAGCGATAAATTCAAACATGGCTTCATAGTTTCCATCCACAGCACAGAGCATCCACGCGTGTTCCATTGGATATAAAGCCCAGTTCGTACGTTGGGTGTCTTGCTCTTCTCTTGAAGATGTGCTCGTAGATTCCGTTGAAAGCACGCCACCAAATCCAAAGTTTGACGTGTTGGTTAACAGAGAATCTTTTAAATATTTCTTGCGCATAGCTGTAGTAAGCGAACCACGCTCCGGAGCGTCAGCGGAATATCTGTGGAGGAGAGCGCCAGTGGCCGGGTCAGTAACTTCTGACTGCCTCTGTAATCTCGACCTACGTGCGAAGGAATTGGGCAAAAAATGCATGCCATATCTTGACAGACGCTCCACCAGAGCTCCGGGCCCGGTCTTAGGTCCGTCGGTGCTTCGAGTCGGAGCCTCGGTTACACGACAGGTTGTGTCATTACAGTCAGCGTCAACCATATCATGTTGCGTGCGAGTGCCGCACTCATTCAGGTAGTTAGGTTCCATCACAGTCAAAACACCAAGTAGGTGTACTCCAATCACAGAACTATTCCTCTTTTCAGATGTCCAGTAAATCAAAATACATTGAGACACAATTCCGTTTTTTCCCAGTTACTTCCTCTGGTTGCAGCCTAAAACGCAATGTAAATAAACCGAAGCCACTTCCACCTAAAATCAGCCACTTTTCACTCACCGGTGTTACGGTTCCTTTTTAATTTGACGACTGTCAACTTATTGAAGGAACGTCAAATTATTCCTTTCCGTATTCCTTGCCACCCATTTGAGTGGCGCAATTACGTGCCGATGTCCAGAATATACCATGTCCAAGTCCAAAAGGGAGGAACTGAAAGCGAAGTGCATTTAGCAAACCTCGCACACAATAACGTCTCATGTGAACACTGCCGGACTTCAAGGAAGTACTTTATTGCAATCATTGAACAGCCAATCACCACCTAGATTTGCACCCAATACATGACCTATAAAAACGATAAGAGTAGGTTTGGAAAACACAACCAGTTGTAAACAACAATAAAAATTAAAAGTTGAATCTACAAAAGTAAAATCAATCGGATTCAGGAGGGAGGTCGATAGTTAACTCGCTGATCGTTTGAAGGAAGGCGTTCAGCTCTGCTGTGCAGTCATCTGTGGAGAAAAACAGCGAGACGGAGTCAGCAGGTGAATGGCACCCATTGGGCAAACGCTTTACCAGCATTCCATTGCCATGTTGTAGCACCTGAGCCGCTCTGAGCCTTGAATGTAGACGGCTGTATGGTGTAGGGTTCGATCAGTTCAAAGTCCTCCTCTGGGATACAGTAGGTCCGTGGAATAGACGCCAGTCCGGGAAGCGCTAGGCAACCGAGGCGAACCAAGTCCTCTGGTATATAGTGCTTTTCAAACTCTAGAATTCAAATGGGGTAAAAAAAAAAATCAATGTGAAAAATAAAATATTGCTGTTAGGAAAATATTGTTCAGAAAGTAAGATGGTGTTGAGGGGGGAGCACTTTACTACTTGAATCAAATGACACTGCAATTTACTTGGCTACTAGTAATTAGAATGCAACGTATCCAAATGGAGAGGTAAAACAGGATACATTTGGCATCCATTGCAAGTACCAGGTTCCCACTTGGTACCAACCTGCCCCCCCCCCAACTAAGAAATACAGCAAGTAAACTCAGTCCCAACATTTTTGTTCTCCACACATTACAAAGCTGACTTTGCATCAGTGTCAAACAAGACTGTAGTCAAGTGGTGCACATGACAGAATACAGAGTTAAAAGAACAATGGGTAGATAACGTGTCGCCTGACGGAGCACTCGGCCCGTCTAGGTGCCACGCTACACATTGTACAGACACATAGTTGACTGAGCAGACGTCAGGGCAGCAGAGCTGGAGGAGTGGAGCAGTCACCTAGAGGGTCATACGGCAGGAGCCGCTCTACATCTGGGTACTGCTCCGCTTTGCTCTGAGGAACGCATTTGACTTTAGGTTCCTGTGTGGAAAACAAACATAGCAAGTCACTATACATGGATTCAATAGTCACATTAGTACCAACGCACACATCTTGAAGTCAGGTGGTTTTTAAAGTCAAGTCGCTTTGGATAAAATGGTCTTCAGTAAGGTGAAACTGTAAGGGTATTAGACTCCCTGCTGAAAGGTACTTGTGTACCCAGTGTCCACAGCCCGTAGAGTATCCTCAGGCTGGGCTCCTAAACCCTACATATTCAGCATTTAAAAATGCCTCTCAATGAACTGAAAGTTGCTTTTGATTAAACGTGTTACACTAAATGGGGATTTTAAATAAATGAAGCACTCACAATAGCAGCCAGATGGTAGACAGGCACATGCAAAATAAGACATCAATGGGAGTCTAACCTGGACCGTCTGAGGTTTCATTCCTTGTCTGCTAGCCGCAGGGGTAGCACTGATCTTGTTGACTACACCCAAAGCCTTGCGACCTGATTGTATTGGGGTTTGGAGCTTTTTGCCATGTATTGGAGTTTTCAGCATGCTCTCTGGAGAAAAGTGGAGCAACACAATATTCAAACAGTGCCGTATCAGAATAGCTTGTCCTAATCAAGGAGCTACTTAATAAACATACCAGATGCAGACTGGAGCCGCTGCCGTGCTTTCAAGGTGGGTCCAGGGAGATTAATGTTCTCCCTCTCCGCAAAAAATATGTTTGCCATGTTTATCTGTGAGCAGATGACGTGTAATTAACATTGACTGCAGATAATGACTCTCACTGCATGATTCACACAAACACACCTGAATGAAATATAACGGGGAAAGACGCATTACACAACTATGCCGTTGTAGTTCAGAAAGACAGTGTGAAATATTTATCATGAAAGCCTTTGCATTAGAATGCATTAAAACTCAATTAAACCAAATGCGGAGGCATTCGATTTCCTGCCAGCAGTACTGCCGTGTTGCGTGATTAGCTTCGGTGGCTAGTAGGCTACATAGAAACCTTGTGCAAGAGGCCAGCACAAATTAGCAAGAATTAGCTATGAATTCATAGCAATGTGGGGGTTTTTGTGTAGCAAAGGTTTTCACGAATGTTGTGGATATCGACATGTACAATAATTCAAAAGAAAACATTAACCATGTTTTTAGCTGAAAGCGTAGCGGAATCAAGAGCAGATGGTTTAGCCTGTCAGCAGCCAGGTCACATTAACAAAAAAAGTGAATCAACAAAATACAACGAAAAGACAATTGACACAACTTCCACCAGTTTCTCACCAGAGTTTAGTTTAGTTTATCCAGGGGTTTCTGGTTAAACGCCGCCGCGGACCTGGTGCTCGGGTTTGTTTTGGTGTGAATCACAGGGGGCGTGTTGGTGGGGCTCGCGGCTGCTTTTTAAATCTAATCTCGTAATCCTATTGGTTGAAACACCGACGGTTGAACCGCCAGCGACTAACAGGTCCTGAAATGCTCAGTAATTATAATTTAATTAATTACCTGTTGTATACAGTCAATGGTCTATAAACAAATTGGCGTGAGGATAATAATACATTTAACTTTCAAATAGGTTTACAAAAAAAAACATATTGTTTTTAATCGATAAAAATATTAAATTAAAGACACTGCCAATCGGTTAGATTTTATTTACATATTTACATTTGCTTATGCAGTTGTACTTGTTTTTACATCTAGTCAAAAATGGCAATTATAAGGACATGTTCCATGAAGAGCTAAATAGCTAAATCAAATAAATGATGTCTCATCAGCAAAATGTGTTTTGTTTTATGTTGTCTCACCTTAAATATACGTCATAGCGTATGTCTGAGGCGAAAACCCCATCACATTTCATCACATTTCCATGTCATGAAACCATCGTCCCTTGATATCAGAGGGATCCATCTGTGCATCCGATAGGGGCTCTCCATCTGCTGCTAATACATATTATTAGGTTAGTTCCTTGTGTGCAATCTGTATTTACACGTTTCCTAAACATATCGGTAAAAAAAACCCATTGAAACAAGAAGGTTTGCGAACCGGTAGCCAACCATTTCGTGATTATAAATATATAGTGTCGATGGTACGTTCTCGATAGGCCTTCGCCTCTTGCTTCCTGGACTGGTGAGAGGTCTCGTCCCAGCAGCTCCAACCATGGCGTCTACTGAGATAGCCAGGCAAGCGGTGAGTAGCCAATTTGATAAATGAGGGCTTTTGCATGATAAATATACGGCGTTGTAATTGTTACGTTGGCCCAAGGCATTTTCAACACGCTATATCATGAGAATATGAATGTGTATATCCCGTGCAGTACGCCTTTATTATCATCACATTGTTCCGTTTCCTTTCTGTATGCACAATAAACGCTAAATGAAGTCGAAGCCATTGTATAACCAGGGGGCGGGATTGTTATAGAAACATATTGAAGGATTTCGCACAGTATTGTCTATTTCAAAGTCGCAGGCCTGCGCTTTCTAATCGCAGAAAATTATACTGGCGTTATTTCGTAGTCGCCGAGCGCACGTTTCATTTCTCATAATTGCTGCTTTAGTCCATATTGTTTTTTTTCTTAAAATAAACAAATCATGTATTGACTATACTGTGTTAAAACGTGAGCACATTGATATAATGCTACATCAAGCGTCACGCCATTCATTCTTAACGCTTCTGTGATCCGCAAGGCTGGCAGGCTGGGTCCCGTTATGTTTCATGCCATTCTCAGACCCGTTAGATTAATCGGGCGTTGTCTTACTATATTGATACAACTGCTGAGCTAATATACTTGTCTTTTAACATCCTGGTGAGGACGTGGCTTACCACTTTGAGCCTATTTTCATGAAGGTAACATAAGTGCACGATGCATTGTGAAGGAAGTGGCTTCCAGGAAGCCCCTTGACTGAATACATGTTGAGTCTCATTGATGTAAGCCTGGTTTGATATCCCTTTGTGCCTTAATGTCTGAAAAACATTGAATATTTGGCTGTAGCTCAGTTGAATCCTGGATTGCCACGATCCATGCTGCTAAGGGTCAGCATATTTGCTCAGCTGAGTTGGCCACACTTTTCAAGCAGCCCTTCAGCTGTTGTTAACTATCCAGTTAATTTACAACTGTTTACCACCAGTGTGGGATGGCCATTATGAAGCTGGACAGGTTTTTTTGTTTTTCACAGTACGCCTATACCTTGGAACGGTTTGCTTTATTTGCTGACTGTTCGACACAAACCACATAATTGTTGGTTTTGCAGAGATTTGGTTTTCTAAAAATGTTAGCCTATAATCTATACGTGTTGCTTTCTTGCACCTCATAGTGTAGACATTGGCTTACGGGAAATAAATAGGTTGCAGGAAGTAGGCCTTATTTTTCTTCACAAATCGTGAATTTTGGTCATACTGGTTGACAAAAGTTAGTCACAGACAGGAAACAGGAAATGAGCCGAAGCACCTTAGAGCTGAATGCCGGAAGAAATGCGTGTAACACGCATATGATTTAAGAGCAATATGTATTCCCTATGACACTAGTTGTGTTCAAATAGAAACAATACAGTCTGTTTTGATCCTTGTGTGCCTGTAAGCCAACAATAAGGAAGTTATCAACTAGACTGCCTCATCAGGCGATGCTAGGATGCATACATCTGTGTCTTCTTGATCTTATATAATATTCCTTTTGCCGACAGGGTGAGGGTGCCCGCGCAGTCCCGCTTGCCGGCCATGTCGGCTTTGACAGCATGCCCGATCAGCTGGTCAACAAGTCTGTCAACCACGGCTTCTGCTTCAACATCCTCTGTGTCGGTGAGGGATTCTTACGTGCACCGCCCACAACGTTCAGCAATAGTTGGTTCAGTGTGTGCAAAAGGCTGTTCACTGCATGAATACCACCTCGTGGTTAGAGACCCATTCCAGATTATGGAGTGCTCTGGATTTCGGTGGGGGTGTCCCTTTGTGTCCGATCTGGTTATTTGGTGGCTTGGCTTAGTGAGGTGACGTCAGAAATGATTTCAAAATGGGAATATGTGTCCATCCATGTAGTAAATGGTCATGCTTACATATTTCCTAAACGTTATACGATATAGATTGATGATGATGATGATGATGGAAGAAGAAAAAAACTGAATAAAATCTCCTAATATTGTCAATTACGAGAGGTTTTAGTAGTAATGTGAATTATTCTGTCAGCCATTTTGTCAAAGTCAGTCACAAGTGATCGAGTATGATTGAGTGTGTGTGTGCTCTGTCTTTAACTTCTTGGACTTGAATGAATCAAAGAAAGCTCTTGCACACAAGGCTTCCCTGCCATCTCAAGTCACAATGAAAGACTTCTCCTCGCTGACCTGTGACTGCTCAGGCCATCTAAGGGACAAAAAGCTGCTCTGGCTTCACAGGAAGTAGAATTGTTTCCAGGTTGACCCCTCCCAATGATGTGGACATTCCAAAAACTTCCTGTCTAAAGGATGATGTGTTAGAATAGCAACAATATTAGGGCTAATGCAATGACTGATAAGATGTATTTGTTTGGAGCAGCGAGGAAGGTGGGTGAGCGAGTGAGTGAGTCAGCCGACTGCCTCCCACTGTAAAATGAAAGCAGGGCATCTGTTTGCATGAGAGTCCGTTCCTTGCTCGTCTGGTCACAATAGAGCTTCTCTTGTCAATGTGTTGAAGCCCTTATCCGGTCAGTCGAACCTCCTGCTTTTGGCCTACGTTGTTCCCCACAGCAGAGAGGATGGAACGTCATGACACCATTACAAAACCAGGTCAAAATGAGGGCTGTGGAAAGTCGGTCAGATAGATTGTTGTTGGAGAACTAACTTTATTCGTGAAAAGGTTGTGTCATACTCATTAAGACTTTACGTAGAAGTGAGTCTGTCCTGGTTTCTGCGTGTATTTAGAGAGTTAGGATATTGCCAATACATACAGCAGCCTCTTAACCATAACCATAGCTCACTTTTGGCCAAGTACTGTTTTAGAAGGCGCTAGAAACGTTGAACTCATTGTCCAAAAACTTGCTTTTCAAGAATGTATGCCGGCGACCACAGTATCCATTTAAAGCCCAGAGGGTTTGCCAGGCACAACAATAAAAGGGCTAGGAAAATGCAAAAGATACTGCACTGGAGTTTGTTGTCACGGCAAACCATTCGCATTCCCAGGGGGTCCAGCTTGGAAGTCACACATGTGATGCGGAGTCAATTTGATTCACATTTGGTTGCTCATCGAATGCAAGGAAGCCCCCCCTTACCTTAAATACCTTACCTTGAATGCGACTCAAATCGACTCCTTTCAGTCTCATTTTAGGGACACGTGGTGTCGTGTGAACCAAATAACACCAGTTTCAGCCTTTCTCACTCTACAATGTATGGCAGGAGTCTGGGGAAGGGTATTTGTCTCTGCAATAGACTTACACACCCACCATTTTAGAGGCTTGTTTTGCTGTAGCTTTTGTTCAGGGACCAACATTTGAATGGCCCGGGATAGCAATTGCCTCTTGAAATCACATTCCGATAGCTAGCGCCAGAAACAAAGGACAATAAGGCGGATGAAATCTAATATCTAACATTATTGTCAGAACCTAAAGAGCACACGAATTTGGCATCAAACCCAGAGAGCCACGTCAAGGTACACCCCTAAGCAAACATTGCTGGGTGTTAAGGACCCAGCATTGTGAGTTTCTGAATGCAAGTTACCAATAAATACCTAGGATTTTTCAAATTGTTTAAATTTTCTGGCACATAGTTTATTTTGGATAGAAAGTCATTAAATGTTTTTTTATTGGGTGTCAAATCGTTAACTTTGTTTGAACTGTTAACTTCACAATGGATTAGATGACGACCTGGCATCTCCAGTGCGTGTACGGTCCTCCAATGCCAAAACCACAAAACATGCATTGTTGAAAGTGTTATTGGTGTATTTCCGTGTTGCCGCGGGCCTGACTCAAGAACCAGACGTGGACCACGTTTCACTCCAAAGTGCACAACCTCCCATGTTCCCGCTGTGGTTCTGCAGGGGAGACTGGGCTTGGGAAGTCCACCCTCATGGACACCCTGTTCAACACCAAGTTCGAGGGCGAGCCCACTCAGCACAACCAGCCAGGCGTCCAGCTCAAGTCCAACACCTACGAGCTCCAGGAGAGCAACGTACGCCTCAAGCTCACCGTCGTCAACACCGTGGGCTTCGGTGACCAGATCAACAAGGAGGACAGGTGAGCCAACCTTGTAGTTGTAGTTTAAAAAAGAAAAAAACGCTGGCACCAAAGTCATGGGAGCACTAAGTGTGAGTTTCCCCTGGGGCAGAGTAATATATACGTTTGATATCTGTGACACTTGATGCTTGCTATCTGCTAGAATGGCTGTAGTCATTGTAGATTGGCTTTCACACACAGTGAATTTCGAGCTATTGGATTTTGCCCTGGGGACTGTAACCAAACTAAGGCTGGCTGAGCATTTCCAAATGGAGCTTTGCATTGCCCCAGTCCACAAAGAGCAACTGATAGAGGATAGGCAAATTACTGTTTAGAAATCAGAAGGAGCAAAGGAAAAAGATTTAAATCTAACTGGATGACTTGGGCTTGCTGATCCTTGCGTGGCGAAGACTTTAAATCGTCTGGCAGCAGATGGCCGTATGAAATGACATGCATGTGTCGGTGTCATCTTTCAGCTCTTCCCATTGGTGAAATGCAGCAATGCGAGTTATTCATGTGTTTGAATGCTTCTTGTTTGATCCATGCTGGACTTTCAGGAATCCACGTCATTTTTTGTTCATAGTAGCTGCTGGTGCAGTTCAGGCCAGGGTGATAGAAGCCCAGGGGTGTCATTTTGTGTCATGGTTATATTTGAGTTTGTCAAGGCTAATTCCCATACTAATTAATGAGAATGTCTTTGCCTTCCTCTGAAAAAGGAATGACACGTTTTTAGCATTAATTAAAATAGGCCAGATTTCCCAGACGAACCAGGAGATCAATATATTTGACCCGACTCTCCTGTTGACAGTTACAAATCCATCGTGGAGTTCATCGATGCCCAGTTTGAGGCGTATCTGCAGGAGGAACTGAAAATCAAGCGCACCCTACACAGCTACCATGACACACGCATCCACGCCTGTCTGTATTTCATCGCGCCCACAGGACACTCCCTCAAATCGCTGGACTTGGTGACCATGAAGAAACTCGACAGCAAGGTAGGGGTTTGTCGCGACGCTTGACCTCAAAACGTGTGTTTCAAAACGGGTCGCTTATCTGGAAACGCCGTGGCCGCCTTAGTGTCCTTATCACGGAAACCTTGGGATAAAAGTACGCAAAGTTGTCTCGCGTGTCGCCATAACCTCGATGTTTTAAAACTGACCGGAGGTCTTAAACCCATCCCGTCAGTTCCACTGGAGAAGTTTATATTCGGCGTATGTTCGTAATGAATACGTGGCTGCCATGTCTGCCTGCACAAGGGCGTCGCCGTGCCGTCGTCATGACACGCGCTCACGCCTCGCCTCACGTGCTCTCGCTGCTGCATCGGGAGCAGGTCAGCTGTGAAATGCTGTTGCCTTGGTTACTGTCGCCTCATCTCTTCCTGAGGCGTTCTTCCCCTAAAGTTCCCATTTGCATCGACCCCTCCGGCTGCGGAACAAAGCACTGCCTCACGGTGGGCCAGGGCAGCTGTAGCCGTGGACAAATGGTGGCTGCGCCGTCGCGGTCACACACACACACGCACGCACACACACACACACACACACACACACACACGTGCGCGCGGCCGTGTGTAACTTTCGGCATGGCAACAGGGAAGTGTATTGACTAGAGAAGAGATACTGCCCTTTAAATCTCTCTCAAGTGCCCTTGAGCTAAACATCACATTCCTACGGTTATACACGCACCGTTCTTAAGCCGAGCTGCGGTACCATTCCCAAAATGGCTGGCTAGAGCGCGATGGAGATGTGTGTCGGTGGCAACACACTTTACTATTACTGTTGTGTGGGAGTGAAGAGATCTTTGTTTGCCCATCCAATGGTGGGTGGATGGGTTTTGTTTTTTTGCTCTCATTCTGCTTCTAGCATTTCTCTGGTATCCATTTCTTCCACCAGAAAATGTAATCAAAACCCATCCTCTTCTCTGCCACTTCCTGTGTCGCTCTCTCTGCCTCTCCTAATATCACCGGAAATGGATATTAGAATTGTTGGATGACGGTCATCGAAAAACACATCCCATTCTGACAATAGTGGCCACGTTTGGAGAGCTCTTAACGCTTCTGCGCTGCCCGATGCTATTTTTACTGCTCTGCTCGAGGCCACACGGACGGCTGAAACACTCTTGAGTGGCCTGATTTACGACGAGAACAGATCCCTCAGGCCAGAAAGTGAAGCGGTACACGAATGCATACATTATTGTACGTGTCCGTACGCTGTCGCACACATAAGACCACGCTGCCCCGACACAAGTCACTCCGACGCAGGCCGGCCCCCAACGGCCGCACGCCTTGTATGTGACTTGCTGATTTGAATGCAGTCAAATGAATGGAACGCCCCCCTCGCCCAGCCACTGGCAGCGCAGCAGGCTTGGCGGGCTCCGGGGGGGCTGAGCGTCGCTGCCTTGGCTCCGTGGCCCATCGCCCTGCACCTGCTCCCCCCCCCCCCCCCTTTGTTTACACGGGGTTCCTCTGGGTGAGCCACTTGGCCTCTGCGACGTCCAAAGGCACCGATGTAATGTTTGTTAACTCACGTTGCGGAACTTGAACTTGACCGACGCCTCGGGTGATGGTGGTGTTATTTTATGTATTTTATTATTATTATTATTATTGTTATTATTATTGTTGTTGTTATTATTGTTATTTATTTGTTTTTTTTGTATTGAATTAATTCAATTATAGGTAACCCAATTTGGACCTTACAGAGCGAAGGGAAATTTGAGCTAATCAAGATAAGATGATGTTGATGTTGTGCATTTAAAGTGAAGGCATTCTCTAATGGCTGGAATGTCTGCTTGCTGTATGTATGGAGAGGACTGACATCCAGGCTTTGAAACGGCTTTACAGTCATTTGTTCGAAGTGTTTTGTCTGCTCAGTTTTTACCCAGCTCTATATTTAGCCTTGCAGCAGGCCTGATCCCCGCCGATCTGCTCCAAATGGAAACGGTACACCTCGGGCCCTTGTTTTTTTGCAGTTTTCCCTTCGCCCCAACGCCCCCTTTGTGTTTCACCCCGCCAAACAGGTCAACATTATTCCAATCATTGCCAAATCGGACGCCATCTCCAAGAGCGAGCTGACAAAGTTCAAGATCAAGATCACCAGCGAGCTGGTCAGCAACGGCGTCCAGATCTACCAGTTCCCCACCGACGACGAGACCGTTGCTGAGATCAACTCCACCATGAACGTAGGTCTTTCACTCATGTATTGTTTTTTTTTCAATACAAAGCAGTGTCATGCGCTGTCATGGCTGCCGCTGTCCGGAAAAAACCACGTGGCCTCGCGGGGTCTCCGTGTGGCTGACGGGACGCATCATGTGACCGCGAGGCAGCACAAGCGCCATCTGTGTCCCGCTCCGGTTGTCAGGAAGCCACCGTGGGAGGTTGTGTGTGTGTGTGTGTGTGTGTGTGTGTGTGCACGCTCTCTCTTCTGACGGCAGGAAGCCCAGCGCTGTGGGAAGTGCCCCCCCCCCCCCCCCCCCCCAGAATGGCCACCGACACATGAGCCCCAAGCTCACAGACAGCCCCGCCCATAAAGAGTCATGGGTGCTGCAAAGTCCCTTTCGCTCGTCGCGCCGCTGCTAACCGATGTTTGTGCGCGCAGGCTAATGTTTATACGGATCAATGGGGGGGGGCCCTGAATCGAGGTCCGTCGACACAAGGACGCTGTGCTGAATGTCGGCAACAGACTCCTGTCCTCCCCTGTTAGCTCTCTAGGGCCGGTCATGGTTGTTGACGTATCCGTGTTCTGACGAATGCCAGATTCAGAGTCTTCCCGGTCTTCCCACGACCCAGTGCTCTCTCCGTTTGTTTAAGTGAGTTGGTGTTATGTCAAATAAATACAGAGGTGCATTAGACCGGCTTACGTCTCTGCTCTCGCCCGATATGCAGTAGCATGTCAGTAAGCATGTCAGTTCGCATGAGCAACGACCGCTGAACACAAAACAAACGTACGGAGAAATGCACAACTTTTTGCCGTACAGTATGTCCGTACAGACGGGCTTCCCCACACACTCTTTGTTTATCGGGACACGGAGCAGCGAGATGAGGGGCCTGGGAGGAGCGGCTCAACCGGAGCATAATTGAACCACTTCACGTCAATTTGCCAAAGCGGCTTTTAGACGGAGCTTGGGATCGGAAGATGACGATAGCAGCACTTTACGTAATGCATTTCCCTGCACGTGTTTTTTGCTGTACGTGTCCACCTGCTGTAAAATATAATTATTACTAAGTGCCTCTCTTTTTTCTCTCTCTCTGTCTCTGTCTCTGTCTCTCTCTCTCTCTCTCTCTCTCTCTCTCTCTCTCTCTCTCCTGGGTGCGCAGGGCCATTTGCCGTTTGCCGTGGTGGGGAGCACAGAGGAGGTGAAAATCGGCAACAAGATGGTGAAGGCCCGGCAGTACCCGTGGGGGACCGTGCAGGGTAAGTCCCTGGGTCACGACCTCCCACTGGAAGCCAGGGGAAGATCCCCCCCCCCCCCCCCCCCCCCCCGACCCCCCAGAAACCCCTCCACCTCCACCCAAACTCTTAGCGGGTCCGTCTAGTGAAAGGAGGCTCGGCGGTGGAGTTTGTCCCGGGGGGATTACACGTGTGTCATTAAAACCTGCCCCACTGCTGTTTACCGCGTGGGCGAGAGGCGCCTGAGATGCCGCGCTGACCCGAAAGGGATTTACAGGGAATTCAAATGCTATGTTGTCGGAGGGAGCCGGGCGAGTCGAGGGCTCCTCTCTCGCTCGAGGAGGTCGACGGGTTAAACTGCAGCCGTCAAACCCCAGAAACGCCACGGCTGCTCGTCATGCTCTATTCATATGCCGGGGCGAGATGCAAGACGCATCTCAAGTGGTATTTACAGGGATGGAAAGCATAGGGAAGGGGAAAACACTCTGCAGTAGCTGCACACATCCCGACCCTCTTATTTTGGGGGCCAGAAGGTTGACCCTGGCCGCGGTGAAGGATGATGGGCTGCTAGAGGTGTAAGACTACACCGGCCCATCTGCTTCGACGCAACCGCGGAACCGGGAGACTGGGACTCACGTATTGAATCATCCTGTAGATGAGTGGTTACACCCCTCCCCCCGTTACATGGTGCACGGGACACCGCAGCAACGGGCATTATCCATTTTGAGAGCTGTGGAAAATTGTTGCTAAACGCAATGATTTCATTGATTTCATTTATCGACCGTTTCTCATCCATACGTCACGCCAATGTGACGTCGACTCCACAGGAGTTTTGTGTCTGACGCAGCATGGTAGATATGCATGCTTCTCTAATGAGCCTATTAAGCATACGCTGCATCCAGTCGTTGTTTCATTTTGTTTCCTGTTTGCGTGGCTGTGTGTGGCAGTTGGTGAAGGGTTTGTCCACGGGTCATGCCTTCCCACCACAGTTGAAGTACAATAGTTTTTGTCCGAGTCTGTCCCTCAGTGTGTGTGTGTGTGTGTGTGTGGTTGTACTTCTGCTTCCTTGCGTGCGGCTTTGCGCTGCAGAGGAGAGGTCCCATATTTCCCCGCTTGTTATGACAGCGAGCATCTTTCCCACGGTAAACAACGTGCAAACCGACGCGCACTGTAACCAAATCTCCGCGAACTATTGTCCCCCTGCATTGTAAGCACCGCGCGCGTTGTGCTGAGTGTAACATCTGTGGCGGGGCGGTTTTGGCAGTGGAGAACGAGAACCACTGCGACTTTGTGAAGCTGCGGGAGATGCTGATCCGGGTGAACATGGAGGACCTGCGGGAGCAGACGCACACACGCCACTACGAGCTGTACCGCCGCTGCAAGCTGGAGGAGATGGGCTTCAAGGACACGGACCCCGACAGCAAACCCTTCAGGTGCAGCCCACCCCCCCCCTCCCCCCCCCCGGGTTTACGTTGCCCACACGCCACCTAGGTCACTGTCACCCCTTTAGAAGGTCACTGTCACCCCTTTAGGTGGTCACTGTCACCCCTTTAGGTGGTCACTGTCACCCCTTTAGGTGGCCACTGTCACCCTGTTAGGTTGTTGCTGTCACCCCTTTAGGTGGTCACTGTCACCCTGTTAGGTGGTCACTGTCACCCCTTTAGGTTGTCGCTGTCACCCTGTTAGGTGGCCACTGTCACCCCTTTAGGTGGCCACTGTCACCCCTTAGGTGGCCACTGTCACCCTTTTAGGTGGTCACTGTCACCCCTTTAGGTGGTGACTGTCACCCTGTTAGGCGGTCACTGTCACCCCTTTAAGTGGTCACTGTCACCCCTTTAGGTGGTCACTGTCACCCTGTTAGGTGGTCACTGTCACCCCTTTAGGTGGCCACTGTCACCCCTTTAGAAGGTCACTGTCACCCCTTTAGGTGACCACTGTCACCCCTTTAAGTGGCCACTGTCATCCCTTTAGGTGGTCACTGTCACCCCTTTAAGTGGCCACTGTCACCCCTTTAAGTGGTCAATGTCACCCCTTTAGGTGGTCACTGTCACCCCTTTAAGTGGTCACTGTCCCCCTGTTAGGTGGTCACTGTCACCCCTTTAAGTGGTCACTGTCACCCTGTTAGGTGGTCACTGTCACCCCTTTAAGTGGTCACTGTCACCTCTTTAGGTGGTCACTGTCACCCCTTTAGTTGTCACTGTCACCCCTTTAGGTGACCACTGTCACCCCTTTAAGTGGTCACTGTCACCCCTTTAGGTTGTCACTGTCACCCCTTTAGGTTGTCACTGTCACCCCTTTAGGTTGTCACTGTCACCCCCTTTCCACCAACACAGAGCAGGTTCCTCTCTGGTTAGCGTGCCCAGTTTTGAACCGATGCATTTCAACCAGAATACATTGGTAATCTATAAAGAGAGGATTGTGCTCATGTGCTCCAGTCTGCAGGAGACCTACGAGGCCAAGAGAAATGAGTTCATGGGCGAGCTGCAGAAGAAGGAAGAGGAGATGAGACAGATGTTCGTCCAGCGAGTCAAGGAGAAGGAGGGCGAGCTCAAGGAGGCCGAGAAAGAGGTGTGTGCGTGTGTGTGTGTGTTTGTGTGTGTGTGTACGTGCGCGTGCCCATGTGCGCCACATTACTTATTTACGGTACAATATAATTCCTGTGAGCCGAAATGTTTCTCCTCATTCCTGCTCCCAACATCTCCTGTCAACCTCAACACAGTTGCATGAGAAGTTTGACCGCCTGAAGAAGCTGCACCAGGACGAGAAGAAGAAGCTGGAGGACAAGAGGAAATCTCTGGACGACGAGCTGAACATGTTCAAGCAAAAGAAGACTGCCGCGGAACTCCTGCAGAGCCAGGCTCAACAGGCAGGGGGCTCCACCACGCTCAAGAGAGACAAGGAGAGGAAAAAGTAAGTGTTCTCTTATTTGTTCTTGTTGGGTTTGGAAAAAAATACAGAAGTAGTCGTCATTTTCCAGTGCTAGAACCTTACAAATAGCATTGCGTTAATGTCCCTTTTAACAGGTTCTCCATGCAGCTATGTGTACGTAATGTGTATCACCTAGAAGGTTGTTGTGCATGATTTAGCTGTGTCTCTTTGCATTTCTGAAGACGAGCATTCACCTTTGAAACATTTCTCGTTCATTGTGTTCACTGATTTTGTATGCTTTTTTGAGTGGTTATTACACTTTCAGCTGGGGTGAAAGGTCATTCAGGTGCCCATCCACACAGGGCGGTTGACTCGGCATCTGCCCATTTGTGTCTCACTGACACAGTTATTAACGCCGACAAAGCCCGACATTGCTGGACTGTTTAATGAGTTATGTGTTATTTATGTCACTGGTCAAGCTGTCTTGGTAATTCCTCCTGATTGTATGTTCAAGCTGAAGGGACCCGGTGCCCCTTTAAAAAGGACGAAGACTTTTGCACAAAAAAAGGTCATTGTTTTTTTCCCTTTTGAACTGACTTGCCTTCCAGCCTCCCCTCTTTCCTCTGTTCTCTCTGAAAACAAACCCTCTTAACAGGAAAGCTACGCCTCCACAGGTTCTCCAGCCTCCTCCCATGTTCAGCCTTTCATACTCTTCCCCCTCACATTGCTTTTCATCTAGGCCTCGTAATGGCCCTCCTAATGTGAATGGCTAAGCAAGTTATTGCATGTCGTTGTGCTGATGTGCATGTAATGTTTTCCAGTTAACTCCCACCCACCCTACTGCACGAGACCCCCTCTCCTGGTAAGGTTTCCCTCCTCAACATAACATATGTTTGTACTTAAACTGATATCTATTACAAGTATGAGAGTGTCATCATCTAATCCTTCATCACCCCCCCCCCCCCCCCCCCCCCATTTGAAGTACTGTGTCCTCTACGACTTTAATATTTGACTCTAACTCCACAATCTGCTGTCCTCTGCTAAAGTCTTTTTTTCCCTTGCCCATCCCTGCTGTCACACAAAAACACATTCAGGGCCGACACCCTAGCACTGCCCGGGGGGCTCTCTGCCGTTTACCGGGACAACGTTGTTGTGTTGATCTCACAGACATATCCCCCGGCATTTGTGTAATGACAAAGGCCAAATCCTGAGAGAAGTAATGTTATTTGTTGAGTCAACAATTAAGAGGGATGGGGGGGGAATAGGATAATGAAGTCATCTGTCCTGCAAGTACAACTTTGTAAAAGCCCCCTGCTTGCTCGGCACGATCACACACACACACACACACACACGCACACGCACACGCACACACACACACATGCTACTTGGGGGAAGAGTCCTTGCAGACACACAACTGTTCAGTGACTGATGCACTTGGGGCGGGCAGAAATACTGTTTCATTTGCACGGGACAAAGTAAATACAAAAGGCCATTATTATTATTAGTGTAACTATGTCTATAGAAATAGAAATGCATATTCTGCATATTCTGTCTACACAGAATATGCTAAATGATGGTGGAAAGAAGCGTACATTTAGCGTTCATTTAGATGTTTACATCACCGCACGCTTTGCGACGTGCGGTCAGCCGGCCCTCGGCGATTGCTTCTTCTTGTCAGTATGGCCGAGCTAACACCAACGGGAAGTATATGTCTCATCGTTAACCTTTAATGGAATGTGTAGCCGGAGTTGTTGTGTTAACACTTAGAAAACAATAACCACCATTCTCTCTTATTTCCAGTTCTGGATTCCTGTTGAAAAGTGCACCCTCAACCCTGCTGTGAATGACTTGTCACCAAATCACCCCTGCAGGGCCTCCTATTCCCCCCCTTTCTCCCCATCTGTAAACCCTGACACCAACCAAGCCACTATCTCGATTGACCTTTTTATTACCCAAACATGCATCCTTTTCTGTCCGAGAATGAATGACGCTTTGCTGGTCATTACAATGGAACGGAAAGTGTAGTGTTTATTGAGCTGACATTCATTCATTCATTCACCCTGTAGTCATCGGAGTAGTGTTATGGCTTGATGTCCACAGCTTTCTGTGGAACTGTCACATGACTCAGTCAGTGGCAGTCAGTGGCAGTCTTGACCAAGAACCACAAACGAGGATGTTTGGAAAGAGAAGCCTGTTTCTCCAACTATAGATTTGTACACTTTTCAGTTTGCGAAAGGGTTAGACTGCATCTTTTGGACTGGAATTCACCTGGAAGCCTTATCTAAAAATAAACTCCACTCCAATTTCTATTTTTTTGTATCCATAATCATATCATGTATGGATTTACATAGTGATTTAATCATATTATAACAGGGTGGAATTATATTTCATTCTAGCCTCATGCATGAGCCAATACATACTCTTTTTTTCCCTATACCTCATGGATCTTCAGGTTCATACGTTCATACCTGTGTATTTGCCTTCGCATTTGTGATGTATTTTTTTTACAAATGTGTTTTTTATGCCTTGTGTATTTCCTGTGTGAAGTAACTTCTTTTATTACCTTAAACGAAAGCATATTACAATAGAACCATCCAGCAAAATACAAAACATGTATCAGTGTTACACCAAAGGTAGTTGATCGAAAATTATTAATAAATGCCAACGTTAACAAAATATGGAAATTGTGGCCACAATCATTTCACGTTATGTTTTGAGCACGACTTCTAATGTGACATTATTTTACATGTGGTTTTGTATCAACGTTTTTTTCTGTACAGAACACGTACAGTTTTTCGTTCATTGGGGTCACAAATGTATTTGACTGAACACCGTAGAAATGGACATGTACATGAACACGGAGTTCCCGCCTGACATCGTCTATTTGAGCTTGCTGTACTGTGCTCGAAATAATAAGTGTGTGTGCTGATGTGTCTGTATTCCACATGCGTCCTTCCTCTAGATGACGTGTCACCGTCCCTCTCAATTTGCGCCATCTCACTTGCCAAAGCGTTGGGGTTGCAGGGCGCCTGAAGCTCATAGAATGAAAATGTACAATCAACGAGTGTTCACTATCTCGGTCCTAATCCTCCACTTAATAGTGTGTGTATTCACTTTCCTTTGCAGTAATCCGTGGCTCTGCACTGAGTAGGTCTTCAACCCCGAAGCATTGCTAAGGGACCAGGCTTTGTGGGTATTTAACACCCCAAGTTGTGACCAGAGGCTGACTCCACCCTTCTGTGTTTCTTGATCGTGATCCTCCCTGTGTAGTATGTGTTAACAATTCATGATCTGTTTTCTATTCCAACTGCTTTTTGCGCTTCTCTAACCTCACTTCTGATCGCTTGCAGTGGAAACCTTTGTATTTCCTCTACATGTGTATGCTTCGTTTCTATGCTTCACTTGTAATGTTTGGGCTGAGGTTGGTTTGACGGCAAACATTTTCTAATGATTGCCGAAAAAGGTCTTTCTTAAAGACAAAAAACACACCCGCCTGTGTCTTTCCCAGAAAACCTGGACAAACCGAGTGAAGTCAATGTTCACAGCAGGTATTGGACTGCCTGAAGCGGTCCATTACAGCACTGTATTCACTGCAACAAAAAAAGCATGATGAGGACCGGCCTCTGATATGTCTGGTGCAATCTAGAGATGAATCTGAATGATTTCGTCCTCACTCTCGCTTGGCCATCGCCTCTAATCTGCCTCTCTCCCTCCCTCCCTCTCTCTGTCTCTCTTAGCTTTTTTTAATCTTGGCCGTCAGAAGAGGGGATTGCAGCTTCAACAAGAACTAAAACACCCAATACCTCCTCTGTTCTTACTCCCTGCATCAACCTTTTTAATCTTGCATCTTTCTTCTAATTTGTCAAATAAGGCCTTATGTGGACTCGCATGGTATTTATAATGAGGAATAAAATAAAACTGAGCCAACTGGGGAAGCCACAGAATTGACACTGCTGTCTTAAAAAGATATGAGACTACTTGAGAAACAGAAACGGAAACTGAACAGAAATCGTTGGGGGTTTTTGTGGTTCCTTACGCTACTGTATAGGCAGTCTCCATTTTAAATATCATTGCAATTATCTCATTCCTTTTTAATGGGAAAGCTGGTTTCTAATAAAAAAAAAGTGCACTCAACAACATACCTCTTAGGTCAAGTGTGTTATCAAGTATTGCTTATTAACAATAACAATTGTAGAATTAATAGTCAGGGTTTTTTGTTGGAAATAATGAGCTGTCACATGCTGAAGTCATTACAACTCCATTACACAGCATTGGTATTAAATGCATTTACATCCAAAAATACTGCGAAAACTGAATCCATCATTTTCTTAGGCACTTAAAAATCATTACTGACTGAATTTCATGCCTAAATACCATGGAGGTCACATTAAGTGCCCTCTTACACATAGTGCTTTAACAATCACCAATCTATTCTGTATTTTGCATGCATACCTTTGTTTAATTCCTGAAGTGATCATGACCTTTTCCCTTGTTGTTTTAACCCTGGTTAACTACATTTGCAGTCTATATTAAATATTGGGTTTTTTGTATGATGCACATTATTAATGTATATTTGCTGTCTTATAATTTTAGAACCCATTTGCCAAATATTACTATAAGGTATAGTTGAATTGATCCCCAAATATAGAAATACTGAAGAATACCTGTGCATTTATATAATTTATAAGGATATATATTGTGTATTGAAGTGGAGACCTGTTTATTAAATATTACCTTTGGATGTGGCTTTCACTGTAAAGAAAAAAATGGTGTCAGGAAATATACATTTTTAGCATCTGTCATCACTTCTTGTAGTCCAATACTTTTCCACAACGCATATTAGGCCTACTTAATTGTAGTTTGAATCTGTTGTACATTTTCAATAAAAAAACGATCCTATTCAAAATGCCAATGTGTATTGCCTGCAGAACATAATAAAAAATGAATGGGTGTGCATGAAAATATTATACAAATGTGTAATACAGGTCTAACTACCTCGAGTACTGTGGCTTTTTTGAAGAACGAGCTCCTAGTATTCTAATAATTACATATTACACCATCCGTCCTCACTACCAACTGCGGTGACTGTTTGGGATCGAGCAATGCATTGTGGGCCAGTGCAGTCAGTGACAGCCGCCATGATTTTTACAGTAGTCCGACAGAAAATGGACGCTTTTGTAGCGTTAACGTAATATTTGTTGGTTGTGGCGGGTTCGCGTACAGTTTATACACTAGTGTTCCAAACAAGCTCTTTCATCGCTTTAATCGCGTTCGTTTTTATGCCGATAGCTACACTGAAAGGTTGTGTGGAGTTGATGCCACCAGGCTGCTGGTGTTAGCCGTGTGAGCTAGCCCGCTAAGCCAGCCAGTCTGCGTCCATATAACATTCACAGGTAGTCGGCTATTAGCAGCTAGCTAGCTAGCTAGCTAATACATATCGGTCCTTATAGTTGAATTCTGCACTAAACTACCGATGATGATTCGCTGGACCAGGGCTACGTCGTAAGGTAACACCGCATCCTCCCTCTTCATCGCGATACCGTTGCAAATAGTGATGGGTAGATAAGTAATTTAGTGGACCCGTTTCCGCTGAGATCTTCGTACAGCGTTTGGGCTTTTGGTTTACTGCGTCACTCTGGTACGTAGGCCTCGTGCTGTTGTTTACCACGAAAACAATGTCTCCATCGCGTCCATTTGTGTAGCAATGTACATATGAGAAGGTGCTTAGGATGGCCGTAGTTTGCAATTGGCGTGGGACGGTCGTCGGTGAACAGGTAGTTGTTAGAAGCAGTGTTTGGATGGACGTTTTTATGAACTCATTTTCGCAAGTATCTATTTGTTCTACGTATGATATCGAAAGTTCAACCAAGGATCTCTATTTAACTTCTTGTCACACTAATACCTTTTACTTTCATTACTAGGTATGGCCTGGCTCTGACTGTAAGGTGCTGGTAATGGCAGAAGGGCTTGGCATTGGCGAAATGCCCTCCTTTGACCTGAGTACAAATTCTGAAGCTAAAAAGAGACCCAATTCATCGGATGGCAGTAAGTATTTACATATGCATGTAGAATAATGCACACAAAATGCTCACACTGTTGAATTGACTGACGTGCCGTTTACCCATGATGCCAAATAACCATCAAGGCTTCTAAACATTGTCGTTATGCTGTTTGTAACAGGAGAAGAGCCTATAAGGAAAATGCCAATATCAAAGTTTGGTGCCAGACCACGGTTTGAGCCTGTACACTTTGTCAGTGGGGGGAGCAGTGGCGGCGCTGGCACTGATGAGAAGGAAAATGATAAAGAGCGCAAGCAGAGTGATTCTCATGGTGCAAGATCATGGGAATCTGAGCAGCCCTCCTACGGCAGTGGAAGAGCCCAGGGATACTCTACCACCAGATCTGCCTTTGACAGAGTACCCTCATATGGTTCTGACTCCTGGAGCTCCCATAGGGATAGAGACAGAACCAGGGATAGAGATAGAGACATACCCTCAGGTAGCACTAGTGCTGGTCTAGGCTATGCAGCCCGCGGGGCCGCCTCCAACTATATGGCAAAGACGCAACAGGACTATGCCGCTAAATATGAATCCCATGGCTCCCGGAATTCAGATTCCTACTCTCAGCCCAACAGGCATGATGGATACAGCTTAGGAAACAGATCAGGGGCGTGGGATGCAGGGCGGCAAGGATCGGGGTATAGCACCCAGGACCGTCCATCCTCCAGCAGGCCATTTAGCAGAGTTTACAACAGCCCAGGCAGGAGCAGCCCGAGCCTGGCACAGTCTGCGACGCTGCCACAACCCCGGCCCATATCGTCGGCGATCCTAGAGGAGAAACAGCGGTTGATCACCAACGTGGGGGCTGCATTAGCGGTCTCCTTTAGAGACCCCATGTACATGACCGGAACCGACTCGCCCAATTACAATTTCATGTTGAGCCGCAGCATCCAGGCCTGCAAGACCAACCCTGAGTATATATACGTCAACCTGAAAGATATTCCTCAAGCCGATCTCCCGAAGAATAGAAAAGTACTAACGGAAGGTTATGCATGTGAGTTACGGTGCCAGTGTGTATATCTTGCTACTGGATACTCGGGCAGTAAAAATGGAGCCAGGGACCGTGCCTCAGAGCAGGCTGTTAAACTCTTCCTAAAGCCAGCTGAAGTTCGTGTTGTGCAGCGCAAGTATAGACACTCTATTGTCACTGACATTGTGGTATGTCAGATGCACAGTCCTACCCCAGCCTTTTTGCCTGCACTCCGAAATCCAGAGGACAAGCCAACACCCAGCTCAAAGGGCCAGTATGAGCCTGACAAGCGTAAACACTGGACAGAATTTGTGGTCGTTGACAATGCTCATGATGCCATATGCATACTGAACAACTCTGCCGCCTTTAACCGCATGAAGATCGACTACAAGTTTGACTTGGTCCCAAACAGCAGTTATTGGCTCTGTAGTGTCTACCTGCAGGATGAGCTGGTGGCCCAGTCTAGGGGCACAAAGAAGAGTTCAAAGCATGCAGCAGCAGAAGAGGCAGTGAGGAAACTTCGCATGAATCAGGCAGCGCGACAACAAGAGCAGCAGCAGCAGCAGCAACAGCAGCAACAGTCGCAGTATTCCAGAGGAAACCATCAGGCGGATCCCTCTAGTGGATGGTTTGGGCAACAGGTTGGCAGGAAAAAGCACCTGAGTGAGCTGGTTATTCTCGAAAACTCTGACAACGCCATCTGCATCATCAACGACACCGCTCAGTTCAACAAAGTATCGGCTGACTACAAGTTCACCGTGTTGCCCGACCATCGCTGGAGATGTGAGGTGTATCTGGAAGGACAGTACGTTGCAGCAGGTATCGGGCCAAAGAAAATAGTGAAACACATCGCGGCAGAGGAGGCCCTGGCCACTTTGAGACAGACGCAGGCCGTGGTGAAATCAAACCTCAGGAAGGAGGGCCATTGCGATGCCATATCCCGTCACCAGATCCTGGCACGCTCCAATGAAGAGAGCATAAAGCAGGAGATCAAAGAGGACAACATTGGAAACCAGCTCCTCCGCAAGATGGGATGGAAGGGCGGTGGACTGGGCCGAGACGGGGAGGGGATTGCAGAACCGATCAAGGTCAAGGAGCAGTTCTCCAGGGAAGGCCTGGGCATGGACATGGACAAGCCTGGGAATCAGCTCAGCAAGCGAGACATTGAAGACATCATCCGAAACTATGCCACCTCCGACCGCCAAGATGACCTGCGCTTCTCCACCGACCTCAACAACGACGAACGTAAGCAGATCCACCACATATCTCAGAAGTATGGCTTACGCAGCAAGTCGTACGGACAGGGCCGGCAACGCTTTCTCGTTGTCAGCCGCAAGGTACATAAAGACCAGCTCATCGGGCAGCTGCTACAGGAGGGACAGGTGGGGCGCTATGAGTTGGTGAAACCTCAGGCTTCTCACTGATTTGCATGAACACTTGGTCGTCGGCATGGACCTCTGGACAAAAGTATGACCGTAATATTCATACTGAAGACTCATACAACAATACAGTACAATACAGACTAATAATAGGGTATCTTTTAGAAACAACATGGCTGTTTCTACATTCCTCTGCCGTTATTGTTTAAGCCTGAATAAGGTCTTTTAGATAATGTTTTTTGCTCTTCGTTTTTTTTTCTTCTTTTTTTTTTGCCATTCCACAAGTCTATTGTTTGGGTCTGCACTACATGCTTGTTTTGAGTGCTTTCATGTCCGAATGCCTTGGTTATTTGTTGATTAAACATCACTGAAATTTGGCCAGAAACCCTTCCTTTTTGTCCCTCAACAATTTTCACTGTAGCAAAATATGCACCTCTACATGTTAAGTACCATGACAGCGAAAACTATTCGCCCCAATCTAACCGTTGATAGAAGTCCATTCCAGAACAGGACTTGTAATGTGTGTTGACTTTCAAATGAAAGCTACCATGTGTTAAACTATCTTCACATGGAATTGTGAAAGCTGTGATCTTGTTAACTGTCTGGTGTTTAATTTGTGTGAATGTCTGCTTGTTTTACAGCTGTAATTGAATAAATTAAACCGGAAACAAACTAAACTTTATTGAGATGTAGATTTTCTCAAGAGGTCGAAAAAGCAAGGGCCACAACAACCTGGCTTATGTTAATTTTATTTACAAGAAGAAATGTACATTTTGTTACATGGGTTACCGGTGAAAAGTTAAACTGAAGACCTAGAAAATGAGACACCAGTGTTCAGGCAGTTGAGTCAGCATGAGTTTATTTTTGTGGTGAAGAGGGAGGACAACAATACTCAACCCATAAGTGCCAGGAAAGGGCACAGAATGCAATCCTTAATGTTGTCTGGATAGTCAAGTAAAAAAAAGGTCTATAGTAAAAGGCATGGCTTGAACATGTAGTCGAGAGCCGGTCACTAGAAATCCAGTCTGCATATCTCAAAGGCATTGATTATAAGAGATGGATGTCAGCACCAGCATTCCTTCGGCCTCACTAGCGCATTTACTTGTTACCATCATACATTTCCCTCAAAAGGCATTCAAAAACACGCAGATAACATTGAACACATGGTAACTTTAGCACATCCTCCAAAAATAGAAATAAAAATGTGACACTGCAAACCACACTTAGCTAAAGTACATGTGTCTATCATTGCCCAACCTGGGTGGGTGACAGAGAAATTAAGGGAAGATTTCGTGCATCTAAGAAGTAACCCAGATATAACAAGGTACATTTATTTTTAAACAGGCCACTGCCCAACAATAGCACTCTGTAGAAGGCAATGCCACAACACAACATCATACAACTGTATAGCAACAGCTATGGGACAAACACATTAGAAAAGTATGTCACTGTAGAGTGTGTATGATGGTTTCTCCTCACATGATCTGTGTAGTCTCTACCGGTGCGGTTGACATTGTTCATTGCAAACAAACACACGTGTCAACAATCACGCCAACTCTGTTCGACAATAGCGGAAACCCTTTTCTCGTACTCGCGCTTGTTCTCCTGGTACAGCTGGGCTGCTTGGCTGTTGGCTGGGCTGTTTGGATTGGGCTCATCCAGTAAAGACTTTGAATAAATAGAGGCACAAAAACCATTAGAATCTTTTCCACAGCCATGCATTTCAGAATGCATGTAATGTGTTCACCTCCCGGTTAACCCCGTGCAGCAGGGTTGCAGTTTGTGTAGCAATGAGAACAACTTTTGAAGGAAATGTGCAGCTGCAAATATTACAACCCTGTGTGGAAACGAGTGTGCTGTTGATGTGCATGAATAGATAAAAACACCTGTATTGACGTTAATATTGAAGAAACATCATAAGTTGGACTCCAACGATTCTGAAGAATGTCTAAACATATGCTGCCATCAGCATAAACTGCAAAAGAAAAATATTATGGAACAACATTATTACTTTAATATAATATATAAATATTTGTATAATTTAATTTAGGATGCTAACATTGCTTACCATTTGGATGAAACATTTTGGAGACAAAACGGACTGTTGGGGGTTTATTTGGATACTCTTCTGTGAACTCGATAGTGAGTTTAAAGGTTCCTAGGATTAAGAAAAGCAAAGCTTAATCCAAAGTGCATGGCTCTAAAACATCCCAGCTCTAATAGGCTTCTACATGTCCCGCAACGCCACTTGAATTGTCCATCAGAAAGAAATTGCATGTTGGAACAAGAGTGCCTTGAAAATGTGGTTACAAGCCAAAGTATCTGCATCTAAACAATACCGTTTGCTTAAATGACACATCCTGGAAAGGGTTGTTAGGTTGGTTAAATTGCATTAAAAGGAATTGGGACAGAAACATCATGCCATGTGCCAGAATGTAATTGAGCTGTCATGGTAATGTGCCAGGTATATTGTAACAACTGTACTGGATGGACTAAAGTGGATTAGCTACTGAATACATTGAGACAACCTACCATCTTCAAAGGGTGTTCCCTCTGGTCTAAAAGAGAAGAGTAAAAATACTTTAGACACATCATGAGATTCATTTTCAGAGAATGGATTTCATTACAATAAATGATTGAAATCTAGGACTCCATCATGCCACCAGCCACCATAACAAAGTTATACACTCACCCAAATATGACAGCATTCCAGACCATAATATTATTTTCAGACGGGGCACCACTAACCCCTGCTGGGGGATCTTCTTGCAGCCTACCAACACAATTAATAACTTATGATTAAAATATGGCCAATGCTAACAGCTAGATCTTAAGAAATACAGTGTATATAAGGCACAATTGGGAAACTAACCTAAATAACAATGACAAACTAATAGAGCAACACATTTACAAAACATTATCTATACATTTTCTGGGTTGCCATTGGCATCGAGCTGTATTCACTAGTAAATAGGTTGGATTCATCATCTCATGTTAAATCACACTGTTACTCAACAGGTCAGAGGTCAATAGACTCCCGGGATTACTCAATCCTAGGATCACTTGTTGAATGCAGGTTTTACTTGCCGTATCACAAAATGGCCTATATTTTGACCACGATCAGAACATCCCTCAATGCTGCCAATGTACAAGTGCATACAATCTTCCTACTGTCCACAGGGAGCTATAGCGGGCTAAATAAAATTAATATTTGATACAACGTATGCTATAGCCCCATGATCTACGCATTTATATAATAGCATTATCCCCACCAAGATCAATCCAAATTAGACTGATTCAGATTGACTATGAGACGCTGCACCTAAAAATCTGCAATCGTACTGAAATATTGTTTTTACAAAGCCATTTCAACCAACAGTTTTACACATCTAAGATGACCACGTCCCAGCGACCTGCGACCAGTCGTCAGCAGGGAAGCTAGCCACTGCACCTCAACGGTCATTGTCTTCAACACGTTTAACAGGTGGCATGTTCCCAAGCTAAACATAGATCACGATCGAATGACAACCAGTTATTATTTCATCAACATACACCGGCTTCCAGTCAGCGTATTTGGCCATGTACACCAATATCAGCGACGGCTAGCGAAGCTAACCGTGGGTCGCTAATGTTAGCCTTGGCAGTTTCTTATGTTATATATTTCCTTACCGTTTAAAATCTCTCATTAGTCGTCGTCTAGCTGGAGTTGACATCGTGGTCACACAGTAACCTTAATTGTAAGCATACACGTTGGCGTTAAAATGTAAACAGGGCTAGGTTTCTAACACTTTCTGTTAGCTGGTGAAATGTCTGCTGCCGTCTCCAGTGGTCGGACGCTACCACTCTGTGTCGAGGGGGGAGTTTGCACAAAATCTGCCCCGACATTCTGGTGAAATAGGCAAAGATATCAGCACAGTGCAATGCAATTTACAGGATAAATAAGGGTACATAGAACGCAATGTATACACAAGAGTTAATGTTCGTTTATTTGTGCAACTACTCCACGTCAGGTAATACATGACACCTTGCACCTGACTTGTGTCTTCCCATTAAAGATTACGTCATTTGTTTAGCAACAGTGTTTTGGATGGCGCATAAATAACAACTTGTTAATACGATTCTAAGGTATCAAACTCACAAATATAATAAAGCAAAACGGTATATCTTAATTTTCTCTCGTTCATAACAGGCAAAGTGTCATAAATCATGAAGTAAACAGTCTCCGTGTATCTCGATGGACGTATTCAATAAGTTATCAGTGAGTTGATTACTTGTTTTTCACTTTGACTTATTGAATTAGACTACTGCTAGAGCTGACATTCTCATAAAAGGCCCCATTTGAAATGGTAAATGGCAATAAGGTAGATGGCTTTAAAATCCCTAGAGACTCTCAAACAAAAGTTTAATCCCAAGAGACTGACCAGAAGGTGGGGTTATTGTATAATGTAAAATAACAACCATGGAAAACCATTTCGCTTTGCTGAAGAAGGAAATGCCCTTAATTAAAAAACGTTGTATGTCTAATTAACAACTTAATATAATACATTTAAACTTAAAATGTCTACAAATATGTTTGTAGACATTGACAGAATATTGTGTTTCATTTATTAAAAATAAATGAAACACAATATTCTGTCAATCTTTATCAATCGCTAGATATTAAAATCTATTATTATTGTCTACGGCCACACAATCTTCCTCTAAATTGCGATTTACCCATTGCCATTAAGCAGACACAGCACTATGTTTTAATGTAACCGTCGACCCAGAGAATGTCCATCATATAACTTGAAACAGTCCCCTTCTCGTGTCTCCCATATGGTCTAGCGGTTAGGATTCCTGGTTTTCACCCAGGCGGCCCGGGTTCGACTCCCGGTATGGGAACTACCCTTTTAATGGGGTAAGGTGCCAAAAACTTTTATATTAAGGCGTAGTACATTGATATGCTAAAAACAGTCCGGATAATTCTCTGTACAAACATTACGCTTATGTGTAGTCATTTAGCTCCACAAGTCTGCTGCGAAGCTGTCAAGTCCCATTCTCGATAATGAAGAAATACAAACCCCGCCCAATGGAAGAAAAAAAAGTTAACATCTTCACCCAAAGTAGCAAATGTGCTTGAAGCGGACTTCGTCCGCGGGAAACATGGACACAGTTTCATTCACCCTCGTTATCATTACCAGGTGATGGCAAGCTGTTTAACGACGGTAGACTATAGCGTCGAGAATATATTTAACAATATCAAGAGCTTCACACACCGAGCAAAATACACTCTCCTCATGGCTCTGGTCTCGCCTACCAGAGACATGAGTGGAGCTGTGGATGCCAGCCAATCATTTCCCAGGAAAATGTGACTGCTAGGAATTCCCCACGCATCAGCTCTATTGCTGTCGGGGAAAAGTAGGACCTTCTGCCAGGCTCCTAGTGGCTCCTCCGCGCTAGTTGACCAGGGATTTCGCGAGGATGTAAACCTTTATTTCTGAGTGCAAAGAAGTACACAGGAATATAATCTGACACGTTCACAGCATCGGAGGAGGGGGGGAGCTAGTCGTCAATATAAAGTAAATGAATACAACGCGGATTGTTACGAGGGTAAGTCTATGGTTTTATATAAATTTACTTCCTCGCTGGCTACGAAATGTGTGAATCTTGTGTATAAAGTTATTTATTTCATTACACTGTTTATTTCAGAGTGGGTGTACTGTGACACACGGTGGTGGGTTACATATTGGTTTATTTCTTAAGATCTTGGTAATGTGTTATTGTAAATCTTCAATGTACTCCAACCGGTCCGTGAATAAGACAAGATCGTGGTAGTGTCCCCACGGCAATGACCCATAGCGTGATTGCTTTCATATGATGTGAAGTGAACAGCCCGGGGATAACTGACCCTGATTGGCTTTGCTGTCTGTAGATTCGCCTCCACCACGACTTGCATGTGACACAGCTGCCGTGGACGCAACGTTGTGTGTGTGTGTGTGTGTGTGTGTGTGTGTGTGTGTGTGTGCGTGTTTGATGACATGTCAGTTTAGATGCACTTTTCAATTTCTTTGTTCTTAAAAATAAATAAATAACAACAACAACAATACTACTACTACTAATAATGATAATAATAGTAACAACTGTTGGGGGCGTTGTTTGTAAAACTAAAGCAAAGTTGTTTTTTTGGCTCACAGAAGCTGTATGTCATACATTTGGGTAAACGTCAGGCTGTTGGATGAAAGGCACACACAGGAAAACCACCCAAGGTATAAGTCAATTATCAATCGATGGGCATTAACTTTATTTGATCAAGCTGAAAACAGACAACAAAGTTATTCAGCACCGGATAAAGTAATGTTTCTTCTGGAGGAACGTTAAGCGACTACATATAACAGATTTAAGATATTCTCTGGAATTATATGTATTTCTATAGTATAAGAAAGTCAATAGAATCGTAAAAACATGTATCATCGCACCATAATCTGAAAATCTTCTGTATCCAGCATCAACTTGAGCCGCACGCAGGAGGCCTGCATGTCTGCTGTGTTTAGCAAAATGTTGTTCTCTCAAATTGTTGATCACCCCTCTTCAGGGGAGTCCAAATGTTTACCAGATGTTTACATTTTTCGGTTAAGATGCTTGTATCATGGGACGAACCGACTGACTCTCATTGGTGGACTTTGGTCCTCTCTCCCCGGGCCCAGAGGCAGTCCTGACGTAGCGTTCTGAAGGGAGAGCCAGGGGACTTTTGGCTGCCTTGCCCAAATCAGACAAGACCAGCTGGAAAGCCTAATTTCTCTCCCTTCCCAGAAAGTCTTCCCTTCTTGGCATGTACATGGAAACTGTTCTCTTCACTCCAGTGGCTGATCCGCTATAAGTGCCTATTTTTAGTGCAACAGTGTTTTGTGGCTGTTGGCTTGAATAAACCTGACATGGTATACGTATATGGTTGTTGTGCCGTTCGGCCCCAAACATCCAACTGTGTTGTCTTCCCTTTGTCTGTGTCTCATGGTCAAAGTCCCCGTCATGCATAATTCACTTGCGCTGACTCCCAAACGGGGAGACGAATTGACAGGCCACGCATGAACCCTGTATGACCTGTCTGGCGTCCCTACCGCCCTGTACTTTAAACAACAAAATACAAGGCTACAGCTACGGTTGCATTTGAATGGCAAGGTTTTTTTTGTTTTGCCTACTGGGAACAGAATACTTTGGGTAGAAGCTAATGAAATTCCTGGCACTCATCATGTGACGGTGATGTCACCCTCCGCAGACTGAGCAGCTGAGGAGTGTGTCAGTGGCCAACAGACAATGGGGAGCTGTGCTGTGTGTTATTGTTCAGGGCTCATATTAATGTTGAGACAGTGCAAGGGAGCAGCAGATCTCCTTACGCTTCTTACTCTGTCTGGGCTCCGCTGGCCCCGTCCTAATGGGATTCTGGATATTGATTTAGCTGCCCCACAAGAAAGGGCTGAGCTCTTCTGCTGTTCAGAATGAGCCATTAGTGCTTTGCCGTGTGCACCAGTGGTCCTGGCAGGAGAAAGAGCAGCGAAGGAATATTAATAATACTACTACTAAAAATAGTGCCGCACAGTCGCTTTTATATGGCCGTAGGTTGAAAGGAAGACGATGAGGGGCGAAAAACTCCTCCACCTGAAGTGGAGTTTTTATGTTGAGATTGTTCAGTACAGAGTGTGTATTGGGCCGACAAACCAGGATGGCTCTTCTGTTGATGTTCAACCATGGACAAACATGGGACATTTTGCGTGACCGTGTAGGATCTAGATAGGGTTATTTGTTTGCAATGTTACATAGCTGAGACAATGATAGCTCATAGATACCTTAATGACCTCAACATTACCGTTGATCATCCCGTGATATGTTGTGTCTCAAGTTGGCGAGTCAATGTTTGGAATGAATGTGATATCTAAGACAGACTTAAGACTATAAGCATACCTCCTGATCAGTTACCATCAAATGTTATGCCTGTATACACTGCACTTAAACATAGGCCAACCACATGGAGCACGTTGAACAAGGGTCTTTCGTGGCTCGGCTATTAGGACTGTTCTCAGCTGGTGTTTGCAGCAGACTGCAGGGACGTCTCCACCATTGATGTTAGCATGACTGCATTGAGTATGAATGGTCACAGGGATATCCCATTTTGAATTTGAGGAGAGTGTCGAGACTTGTGAGAGCCAAATGGATCAAATGGCCATTATGTGAACGTCAATTCATTTTACATTTCAATATACTATGAATAACCACAAGATGGCAACATACATGTGCCACGGCCGTTGCAGCATTGTGTTGTGACTGAAAGGCACACGTGAAGAAATCATATTGTGAAAGACAAAACTGTACTTCTCGTTTTTTTTCTAGAAACCCAGGATTTTACAGTTTCTTTTGACAGACGATAGAGGAACCATCGATGGCAAAGTTCCTGAATTTTAGGTTTCTGTTTTAACACACGCCTGTCACCTGAGTTTCAGGTCCTCAGGTGTCCCTGATTGCTAGGCAGCAGTAGTAAAGCTTTGTCATTGGCTGTGATGTCACCGGGTAAAGAGAGCAGGGAAATTCCACCTGTAACCTCATTCCATCCCCTGGCTCGCTCAGTGGGCCATGTGACTTGCATAGGTCATAGCTCACCACGCGTCTGCCATTCAGTGGCATGTTTTACTTTATAGGTGCAATCAGGATGGCGAAATGCTTAATGCAAACCTAGTGCTTGCTCGTTCTCAAAAAGGTAAAGCAGTTTTGTAATTACTGCAGTCATTTGTATTGAATTAGGGTGAATAAGAAGAATATTGTTAGCTAAATGGTAAGAGCACTAAGCTATGCTGTTTAAGGGTTATTGCATCGTTTACTGTTATTGTACGCTTAATTGTGGTAAAAGTACATGTCATTTGTCCTTTAAAGCGTTGTTCGCTCACATAGTAACAGATTAAATACACGGTAACCGAATAGTCTGTATGCATGCCAATGTGAAACGTTATTCCGACATGGTACGTTTGACATCTAGACCTAAAGAGGTTCTAAATGTTTTATTGGTTCTTCTATAGGCATGTCAGAACATCCGGTGAAAGTTCCCTATTTTAAAGTAGACCCAGTCTCTCACCTATGGCTACTGGTCCTTGTTGCACTCAATCCTCTGTTCCACCAAGCCATGCCACGCTAGCATCCATTAAAGACACATAACAGATGCAAAGGAGGTTTATTAGGAACTAATTCATTCATTAAGATCAGTACACAGTACACAAGGTCTGCACTTTGTAAGCTCTGGAGCTTGGGCACTTTATGTCTGTTTGTGTGGGACGGAGACAGAGGAATGTAAACAGAAGTCTTGTTCACTGCATAGTAGGCCACTTTATTAGGGCATCGGGGTGTTTTACTTGATCTTTTATATAGTATTGTCGGTGTACTACAGGGTCAGTCTGATTGAAAGTCTGATTGAGTGTGATGCTCTACCTTATGTGTGTGCGTGTGTGTGTGCGTGTTTGTGTGTATGCACGTGTGCGCATGTGTGCATGCGGTGTGTGTGTGTGTGTGTGTGGTTTTGTGTGTGTGTGTGTGTGTGTGTGTGTGTGGGAGACGGCGGCCACTCTTGTCGGTAATTCATTTTGTCCAGACCTGTGACCCCTAGGAGAGATCTCAGAGCATCAAAAAAAAAAAAAGGTCACCCATGTACAACAACACGGGTGGGCGTCGTGTTGTATCTTCAGTCTGTGACGTCAGACGCCCACACACACCACTCACTGTGTTACTTCTATATGAATGAAGCCCAACACTGGCCAGTGCTGTGAGTCAGTCAGTGTGGCTGTGAGCTCATCCCATGACCAACCCCCAGCCGGGGATGCTCGTGTTTTCAAAGGGCTTCGAGCTTCTGTCTGTCTGTCTGTCTGTTTAAAATGCTTAATTCTTTATTATTATTATTATTTTTTTTAATCAGCCACGTCTGGTGATAGTGTCTTAATGCTATGATGAATTAGACTCATTAAAAATGGCCACCGCTCTGCAAGAGAATTTGTTTTTGGAAGTCATGGAACAGTAAATGCTTTGTAGTGGAGAGCTGGAGACTGGAGAGCGCTACGGGCAGACCTTCACACTCGCCCTCGTTGCTAATGCTGCCGTCGCCCCAAAGTTGTCAGGAGCCAGAGGGTTTAATTCATCATCAAGCGGCGTTCTCACGACAACACACCTAACTAACTGGGTTTGTTTCTGAACACGTCAGGTCGCGGAGGAGAGCCGTGCGCGCTGTGTACAGTGTCGAAAATGTGTTGCATTCCTAGTTAAGTAGCAGATGATTCAAGTTCCAGTAGCAACAGAGCAACATGCCTACCACAACTTCAGTTTTTTCTACATCGGGTCTCTATTTAACTCTCTCTCTATTTAACTATTCAACCAAGGACAAAAATGAGACCTTC
Source organism: Urophycis tenuis (assembly GCA_036785325.1). Classification (NCBI taxonomy): domain Eukaryota; kingdom Metazoa; phylum Chordata; class Actinopteri; order Gadiformes; family Phycidae; genus Urophycis; species Urophycis tenuis. The sequence goes on along the minus strand of JAXIVH010000297.1, from coordinate 9,180 downwards.
TAGGATAAGTAGATTATTTTTTGATTGTCGGTAAGCTATTTGTAGCCTTACATAGCTGAGACAAAGATAGCACAGAGGTACCTTAATGCCCTCAATGTTATTGTTAATCCTCTCATAAATATGCTGTGGTACCAGTTGGCAAGACAATGTTCTGAATGAATGGGATTTCTAAGACGGACCCAGAGACTGTTGACATACCTCACCGAAAGTGAACATCAGCTGTAAGGCTTTTGAACGCTCCACTTAAACATAAGCCAACCATGTGGAGCGGGGGACATGTTGTAAAACAAGGGCCTGGCTATTAGGACTGCTCTCTGTTCATGTGTGCAGCAGCCATAATTGTAAGGCTCCAAAGGAAAGGCGTGCCCCTTTATTTAGTCAGCCTGGTCACATGGTTGGCACACACACACACTATTGCTGTTTTGCTGAAGCTCATTTGTCGTTTTGGCCATGAGGCAAAGGTCCCACACAATGAGACAAGCTTTCTGTGTGCGTGAGATCTCTGCAGACTGGGTGCATTAGCACTTTGAATGTCGTAAATTATTCTTCAATTTGTGACGTGAATCTGTGTATCTGGGCTTTATTACAGGGGTATAATAATTGGTTAACTATCCACTTGGCATTTTTATACTTGAAAAAGAGAATGGTGTCAAGTCAAGACTTTCCCAAAATTTATCATAAGGTGAATTTCTTTTGTTGGTACAACCTGAGTGTAAACTTTATAGCATGCCCACATGCTATCAAGTCTGAGCCTGAAAAAGTCAAATGAAGAATTTGAGTCTTCCTCAGTATTTAGGTCACTGTAAAATGTATCTTCTAGGCCTAGGGAGTCGGCCCACACCCTCTCAGGCTTATGTTCTTGTGTGTGTGTGTGTGTGTGTGTGTGTGTAGCCAACACATTTGGCTAAAGTGATATGATACAGCCTCTTGAGTCTTTTGATAGCCTATTCCTCTCCATAACTTATCATCTCGTAGATCCCCTGGTCAACGTAGTCTAATGAGTTAGGTTGTGCCAAAGCAACAGGAGTCAGGACTCTGAACACTAGACTTCATCAAGACTTCTTGCAAAAGCCAGAGTCTGCATGGCCATTTCTCCCTGGGGGCAAAAGCTGTGGTGTTTATCATTGAGACTCCTGCGATTGTTACTGCTAGCTGTTAAAATAGCCATTAGCTTAGCTTCGATGCAACCTATCCTGCTGCTGTAATGTATTGTCTAGCAAATAACTACTGCAAGTGTAACTTCAGTGAGGGTAGGCTACTATTGTAACACGTAAACAATCCAATCATGTTTTCATTGTAAAACAAAATCTGTAACAGTAACAGAGGTACAACATAGGAACAAAGGTTAAAGTTTGGAATATATTAGTGTAAGGTTTGTATTACTTTAATTGGTTCAAACATTTCCATTAAGTAATCCAGGATGTTACTCATTCTGTTGATTTCATCATTTTACTTTGGCAGCACAGAGCGTTCCCCTTCTGAAACGGAAAACACAAGCATGTACTTTAAGGTGCAACTCACAGTATTAACCACAAACTACCTCTTCCTGTCAGATAGCGGTGTCACTTCTAATGGAGATACTCATCAAGTGAGCTGACTATATACCAAACACACACACACACGCACAGACCCACATGCACGCATGTACACAAACGCACAAACGCACACACGCACAGACCCACATGCACGCAAACACACACACACACACACACACACACACACACACACACACACACACACACACACACACACAAATACACACACACCACACTAGGCCTTAAAACCTGATTTGAAGCAGGATATTCAAGGTAACGGTATCTGTGTGAAGGCTTGGCAAACTATACAGATGAATTCCCAATAATGCCTATCATGATCACGATGGCCTCTCAAAGACTCTAATGTGGCTGAATGATTTGGATTCATAAATGATTATGCGTTGGCAAACGCAAACTGGATTATGAGCCATGGGCTCTCCCCCCTTACGTGCCTAGTGGTGGGTTGAATCGTGAGGGGTGGGGGTTATGTTTTGAGTGCTTCTGCTTAGCACAGGCTTGGTTAAGATATGCTTAAGTACAGTCAGGTGACACTGCTGTGTTGAGCTTTACAGTCCTTCCCCCTCTCTCTCCCTCCCTCCCTCCCTCCCTCTCTCTCTCTCTCTCTCTCTCTCTCTCTCTCTCTCTCTCTCTCTCTCTCTCTCTCTCTCTCTCTCTCGCTCTCTCTCTCTCTCTCTCTCTCTCTCTCTCTCTCTCTCTGTCTCTTTGCACCTCCCACTGTCAGTGAAAATAAGGGTTGTTTGATGGGGTGGGGAGGAGTGGGGAGGTGTGTGTGTGTGGGGGCGGGGGTGACAGTCAGGCAGCCCCCCCCCCCCCCCCCCCTAACCACACACACACACACCTCCCCATCCGAAACATCGACAGCCCCCCCCCCCCCCCCCCCCCCCCCCCCCCCCGGGCCGCCTCCAGCTCATCCCCCGTCTCTTTCAGAGTTGAACACACTAAACACACTCACAGCGCATACAAAACGTACATTGCAGGAGGTACGTCTTCTCAGGACCCAGTATGTCGAACCAGGATCCTCCTGTTGTCCCAATGCTATAAACTTGATTGCCCCACATTGTCTGGTCAAAGTCTGCAGTGAATGCATACCTGTCCAACTGTATTCATGCCCTGATCCAGCAGAGGAAACTCGATCCCTCCTCCCACACAAGAAAGTCTTCTATCATCTATTATGTCGTTTAAGGTGTGGCCTGCCGGTTAGACCTCTCTCTGCTCTCGGCTCTCCCCTCCCCCCCGTCCCAGTCTGCAGCCAATCTTCAGCGGCAGCAAGACTCACCTGAACCGATTTGAATACTGGAGCGCGTCCCGGCCCCTGATTGGCCAGGTGCGAGCACCGTGCCCTGGGGCTGCTCCACCAATGGCGGCAGTGCTGCGTGACTCACTGGGAGAGAACGAGTTGCTTCACTACACTTCTCCTTTTTCAGTTTTAAACAACAGCCACTGCACCCTTCGTTCTTTGACTTTCCCCAAAACCTACACTGTGTTTGCGCGTGTCTGGGGCAGCCGGTGGTCTGCACCTTCAAGCCAGGCCCTCTGCACTCGGAGGCTCACCGTGGATTATAATTTTTGTTTTATTTTTTTCCTCTCTCTTTTGTTGGTTCCTTCCCATCATTATTTATTGTTTTTTTTTTTGCGGCGACTGAGATCTGACAGTTGCTATGGACCCCGACACCCAAATCCAGAATCTCTGAGGTTAGTCAATCTCATGACGTTTCCATGTCGCTCCTTTCTGTCAAAAGACCCAGATTTTAACACAGTTACCGTTGCTCACATTTGTTTTTCGGACTATAAAGCCAGCGGTAGCTGATGGGGGTGCAAGGGCAGCGTGAAGTCTGTGTGTCACTATCCTACCTTTGAGTTGGGCTCTTAGTGGACTACCAGTCACGCACATGACACACCTAGTTGTGTTCCTTAATCCGGGCCATGATATCAGAGTAAATAGTGTCTCCTTTGTGTACTTCGCACAGATCTCGATGTAAAACGAACCCACATTTTGACGCCACGTCTCGGTCACGTCCGACATTCGCAACGCTAACACAATGTTACCAATAGCGAGAGCGCACAACACACACACACACACACACACACACACATACACACACACACACACACACACACACACACAATCATGTGATCAGGTATGATGTTATGATTCTTTCAGTTCCATATTGCCGACATGTAGTCTATCTCTTTTCTACACCTGCCATGTTGTTTTTCCTCTTATAAACCATGGCCCTTATATGTGCTTTGCAGCAAGGGCGGGAAGCAAGCATTTTGCAAGCCCCCTGCCAAGCCCACATGTGTCTTTCGCAGTGTAGCAACACCAGCAATTATGGGTTGGTTCAATTATGCTTCACCTTTCCAGCTACCCCCCCCCCCCCCTTGCCCCATCACACGATCGTTCACAAACATTTCGGTCATGGCCTTCATGCATTCTGTAGTGGGGAGGCCTCCCTCTTTCTTTGGCTTGCCTCTTATTTTCAGGGTGATGTATCAAGTCAGGCAAGTTGTGCACCGCACATAGCCATCACCAATCTCATAAGTTCCATCGCTGCAGAATGCTGCTCATCTTGTAATTCAGAGGACGGGCCGGTTTCACCTGCTATATTCTTCTGGTGTGAAGCAAATCCAACGTTCGTGCAACCGAGGCGGAAAAAAAACACACACAAAAAAACGTTCTTTGCTGCAGAGATAAAAAAGAAAAGAAAAAGCATGCTTCCTGTTTCTACACACACACAGACTCTGTGGTCCACCGAAGACATTTTGCACACATCACTAAATAAACACCGTTCAAGCGACATTTATATAGCACACCCCTCCTTATTGATACTGTGAGTACACCCTCGCAGGATTAACATTTAAATCCTTCACCTGTACATGTCCCTCCAGTTCTGGATATACCTGTCATATATTAACATGCCCAATGGCCGGGCTAGTCGACGATTCCATCTCATCGGCATTTGGAATTGATTTTTGGACGAGCAGAGCAGATTACATTCGAGAGAGAGAGAGAGAGACCCACACACACACACACACAAAAACGTACCAAAGTGTCTCGCTTCTTTTCAAGCTCAACAGAGCGTTCTGATTCAACATTGGAATACATTGTGGTTTTGTTGTGCTTTCACACCTGTAGCTCCATCACCACAGGACCCCTGGTTGAGATTTTATCAGTGAATGGCTCTGTTGTGTCCAATGAACATGAGTTTGCATTCGGCCCGGGCTGTCTAATCATCCTATATGCCCCACCCTGATTTGGCTTGTAAATGAAGCCTGGATGCGTGAGCTGCTGCCAGGTGGGAGCACACACACACACACACACACACACACACACACACACACACACAAGCACACACACACACAACAGTCACATGCACACACAAACGCACGCACATGCACACACACACACACACACACGCACACACATACTGGCTTTGTCTCTCTCGTACTCTGGCTGATGAGTAAAGAAAAGAGGAAAAAAGGAGGATAGACAATAGCAATGGATTTTCTCTATACAAATTCTACAATAAATACGCTACAGTCTCCTTCAGTGAGTTTCTTCCCCCCCCCCCCCCCACTATACTGTAGGTCGTCAATAGGCTACTCAAGGGCCTTAGACTTAGACTTTGGGCTGCAGAAGGCCTACCGATCCCAGTCTGCTTCTGACTGTGTCCCCAGTAAAGCTGCCCATGTGGTCTGTGATAATGCCACAGATAATGACACAGACCTGCTACCTCACAGCATGTTGTGTGTTCCCCTTCCAGGGGGTTCTGGAAGGGGGACTGTAGGTGTTCTGAAGGTGAATGGATTATTGGATTCTCCAGGACAGAATAGATGCTTTTAGAGAAACGCTGGTGAGATGCTGAATTAATCGTAAGGATGACCGATGCTACAGGATGGCTCCCAGCATGTGTCTCATTGTGTTTTATGACAGCAGCTGAGGACTATTAAGCCAATGGAGTCTATCAGCCCATTTTTATTGACAGACAAGATGCGAGCAGGAGAAGGACACTGAGCCTTTGGATTGTTTTAAAGTGAATATCTGCAATTAGAAAAAACAGCATCACTCTGGTGTCTGGCCATGTCATAACATAACATACCGAATGAATGGCTGAATACAGCAAAGAAAACAATGCATAATCATTATATTTGCTTTCTGCACTTTTCTCCCGCTATGATTCATGGATGCTCTTGAGCAAGCATTAACAACCACAAAACGATTGTTTTTTTCGCATAAGCACATAAATGTGGATGTGATTATCTTTTGCAGCTCTGTGTGTGTGTATGTGTGTGTGTGTGTGTGTACATTGAAATGTAGACCTAACACCAAAAGAGAACAGAACAGAACTCCGTAAATAAGTCAGAACATTCATTGGGCAACTGCAGGGTAATGTTGAAACCTGTCTCATGTGTGGAACAGGCTGGGACTGGCAGTCCATTGTCCTGATGTAGCCTACATGTTGGATCACAGCTGTGGACTCAGTCCAAAGACCCAAACGGCAGAGCTCACAATCCTGCAAGATGAGTCTTACCCTGATTGAAAATTGAAGTTGAAGTTGAAGTCGGTTCCCTAACGTCATTTATTTTTGGAGGGTAAATTAATCTATTTGAACCTTCCAATCATCATTTATCGGGCTTGTAGTTCAGGTTGCCTCGAGAGAGTTTCGGCTGCCGATGCCCATCATGAGATAACTGAAGAGAGGGTAGTACTGTAGAATCCTAGATCAGCATAAAATACTGCAACTAACCACCTTTATTTTGCCACGTCTCACATAAGAAACGCTGTGGCGGTTACAAACGCAAAAACATCGTCCCATAATGACAAATCATTTCGCAATTAATTGCTATTAATAACTATGACCAAAATGACATCACTACCAACATCATATCTCACATTCCCATGCTCCTTTGCTCCCAAAGTGGCGGCATGGTCATGAGATGTTTTTTTTTTTCTTTGGGAATGTAATCCCCTTCCACCTAAATATTTTGCTGTTTCATCTCTTTATCCAGCCCTCAGGACTGGGCAGGTGGTATGTCAACTCACACAGAAAACTCCCTGAAGTTCTTAGCGCTGTAGACTATCAGGGCACACCTCTAGATAAAGTACACACATGGTTTGTTATGCAACACACCAACACATCAGGCCAGTCTGAGTCAGACAGAGATGTAGGGCACCGAGCATTCAGTAATCGCCTTGGTATAATTTACCACACAACGCTTGACATGGGCTAGGGTGAGGAACATAAGCGAAGGCAAATATTACATGGAGAGGTTGATTAAACAGTTGTGCAAGAACGCATGTAATCTTGGAAACGACCAGGCGCCCAGATCTGATACAACACAATTAAGAACATTTTAATCGCGTGAGTCGTGGTTCCACCGAGATAGTCCTCAGCGTCAGCCAATCAGAGAAGGTAGGCCGACATACGTGTATATGTGACATTTACCATGTCACATATACCATGATTCATAACCTGGTTTGAATGTACAAAGTCATTACAAAGCTGAGGCAACATGGCCGCGACTGTCTGCCATTGTCCATTCCCCCCCGTGATGACATGGCAGAAAGAACACAGTACACTCGCATGTGTCCTTCGGCCCCCGGGTGTCACGGAACCGTTTGAACGCTACTGTGAGCCTTGTTGTTCTTTCCAGTCCGGTGTCGGTTCCGCCCTGCATGACGGCGTCGCGCTGCCCCAGAAACCAGTCTGTGACTCGGAGGACGCGGCGTGCCACGCACCGCGTCTCTCCCATAAACGGACGGACGACCATTTTGACTTTTATTGGGGGGGGGGGGGGGGGGGGGGGGGGGGGGGGGGCAGCCGCTCGTCTCGGGGCTTTCTCGTCCCTGCCGAGTGTGACCTTTGTTTCCGTTAACCCCTCGAATGCCGCCGTACAGGGGATGGAGGACGTCTTGGGGGTTGTGTTTACCAGGATTTATTAGAATACATACAACTATGTGTAACACAGGTTGTATGACACCATTGTTAGAAATGGCATCATTACAGATGTACTGAGTTATTAAGCCGATATATTAAATATATTCAATATTTAATGTACCTTAATCACTACCCTGTGCAGCGAGTGTTGGAGGTGTGATCGAGGAAATGCATTGGACTCAACTTCCAAGACTGCATTCCAAGTGTGCATCCAAGTGTAGTTTTTTTGTCAGAGGCATTTGGCCAGCCAAACACTCTGCTTTCTGCCGCTGCAAATGGAGTCTGGGGCTTGAGTTTCAGTAGACAGTAGGCCTACGGACAGCCGTGAATGCTCAAGGCATCGCAGCTCACCCACTCCGAGTAATGCTTGTCTCAGTGGCACTTAGACAATAACATCATATGGACAATTCTATAGATGCGTAACCCTAACCACATTTCTTTCATTTCGCCCCGATGCAGGGCCTACGCAGCTCAGCACTGAGAGTATGTGAGAGGATGTGTCCCGTGGCACTCTCAGAGCAATCAGAGGTTGTTCAAAATGCTGCAGATGATGTAGATGTCATGCATGGCTTGTGTGGTGGTGGCAGTGAGCAAAAGGGAAAAAAGGAAAACAGAATGTCAAACCATCGAGTACACGGTGGTTTCGCTGCAACTTCAATCATACATCTTAATCTTGCAAAAAAAAAAAACATTTTAACGAAGGACGATGCTGCATTATTCATTATTACCTGCTAAGACAGAGATTGGGTCCAAACGCGCATTTTTAAGACTTCATCAGCCTCATGTTCACCTTATGAACTCTGAAAGAAGACCCACACCCTCTATGAAAATGAAAGATGGATGGAAAAGAAAAACACATCTACATTGCATCACATTATTCAGCTGATCTAGATCTGTAAATGTACAAGTAAGCTTTTCTTGTGCTGAAAGATAAAACCACCCCAACGATTCCAGGGTAAAGCGTAGCGATGAAATGACATTGCCGTTTCCCATAAAAGAAAACCCTCTGCATTACGTGAGGCAGAAAGAAAAAAAAACACTTTACACGTTTGTAAGGTTTTTAATCGTATCACTCACGCGAGTATAAGCGGCCACCGCTGGGTCGTCTACCACCGTCTCTTTTGGAGTTTGAACGATGACGCATGACTGATGTGTGCGTGCGCTTCAGATGTGGAGGGAACCAGATAAAAACAACATGATGTAACGCTGTCGGGCACGGTGGCTGTCGTGATCTACGCTCATACCAACGAGCTTACAGAAACGCAAACCAGCGTCAAAGAGCTAGTGGGGGGGGGGGCGGCTGGCGCGCTAGGAAATCACCGCAGACGACTTTAGCCGTTGGCTAACCAGCACGCGCCTTCTGTGCAATATGTGAACATAATGAACGATCAGATGAAGTGGGGGAGGGCGGTGGGGACAATCTTTTTGTCTGCGCCCTCTTGACGAAGTCGCTGGCTTTTCCTTTTCCTCACCATTCGTCTCTCTTTCTCGTGCGTCGATTCGCTTCGGCCGAAAACCCCCCCGCAGAAGATGGCCGACGCCGGGGAAACTGGGGCCACAGATGCTGGGTGAGGGTCAGGGCCTTGAGGCGTTTTCCTCAGGGAAAAAAAAAAAAACCCTCAAACTCGCCGCTTGCCTCCAACTTTCATTCAAGCACTCTCTCACGGCTGACGGTGGAGCACGTG
>JAXIVH010000296.1:28938-161438 GCA_036785325.1 Urophycis tenuis | reverse complement strand
GGCCCTGAACCCCAACTTGCTCGCCGGGGGCTGAACCTAGCAACCCACTGATCCTATGTACCATAGGATGGGGTCAAATGAACATAGCAGCCCACTGCTCCTATGTACCATAGGATGGGGTCAAATGAACATAGCAGCCCACTGCTCCTATGTACCATAGGATGGGTCAAATGAACATAGCAGCCCACTGCTCCTATGTACCATAGGATGGGTCAAATGAAAATAGCAGCCCACTGCTCCTATGTACCATAGGATGGGTCAAATGAACACAGCAGCCCACTGCTCCTATGTACCATAGGATGGGTCAAATGAACACAGCAACCCACTGCTCCTATGTACCATAGGATGGGGTCAAATGAACATAGCAGCCCTCTGCTCCTATGTACCATAGGATGGGTCAAATGAACACAGCAGCCCACTGCTCCTATGTACCATAGGATGGGTCAAATGAACACAGCAGCCCACTGCTCCTATGTACCATAGGATGGGTCAAATGAACATAGTAGCCCACTGCTCCTATGTACCATAGGATGGGTCAAATGAACACAGCAGCCCACTGCTCCTATGTACCATAGGATGGGTCAAATGAACACAGCAACCCACTGCTCCTATGTACCATAGGATGGGTCAAATGCAGAGAACACATTTCATTTCTTAATGAATTGACTAAAATTCAATCTAATAAGGGCTCCAAACCAAAAAGGAACCGAGCTGCAGCAGCCGGCCTGCTCGGACAGAGGGACCCCCTGGCTGACGCAGTTCACCTTATGGGGCCCACCGGCCTTTAGCGCAGGTCAGCCGTCGACCCTCTCAGCTCCACCCACTGGCTCCCTGCTCCAGCTGGGCCAACAGAAGGAGAACCAGCAGACAGAGGGGGTCCTCGCGAGACCAACCTTGGGCCAGAGCCGCGCACCCAGATGTGTTTACTGGTTGTTGTTGAAGGTGTCCACAGCAGTAGGGCGTTGGTGTTTTGTTGGGGGCAGAGAGCAAACCCCATCAGTGAATAGAAAACCAGTTATTATTATTACATATACATATTTAGCATTTATCAACTTTGTCCAAAGTGACTTACAAAACGTGCATTCAACGACCAACAATCACCCCCAAGAAAAGTGCAAGAATAGTAAAGCGACTTAGCCAATTGCTTTTGAGCGCAATTCAAAATGGAAACAAGAGAAAGAGATGATTAGCATCACTTTTATTTGTGAGGCCGAGATGCAGCCTGAGCAGGTGAGTTTCCAGCCTGCAGGGGAAGAAGGGCACGCCCAAACCCTGAGATATTGGTGAGCGGCTTACTATAACCAGTCTCGACCTATAGACTCGCTCCGGTAGAGCAAAGCATTAACAATGCCAGGGTTGGGGGTTTAATTCCCACTGAGGGCTGTCCCATGAAAAGACTAGCATCTCTCACGGTATTATGAGGCGCTTTGTATTTGAATAATGTACATGGGATATTTGATTCATGTGTTTAATTAAATATTAGCATTAGATAATATGATTAAATGCCTGCCCTACCCCCACACCTGGTGTTTCATGATGTCTAGTCCCCTGTGAGAATACTGTGTTCTAACTGTGTAGCAGTAACTGATTATAACTGTAAACTCACTGTAACTGTATTATTTCAACTGATATAAACACACACACACACACACACACACACACACACACGCACACACACACACACATACACACACACACACACACACACACACACACACACACACACACACACACACACACACACACACACACACACACACACACACTTTTGATTGTGCTACTTATAAAAAGACAGTGTCTCTGCACACATCATGAGGCCTGTTTACACCACCCTACTCTTAGTCGCAGAGTATCTCCAATCTTTCACAATTGGATGGAAATATAGCATCTGTTTGTGTGTTTGTGTCTCTTTGTAACTTGGCACTTAGTCAGAGATGTTGTATACTAGCAATGGTTAACCTAGCAATTGAAATGCTTGAAACTTGTTTTGGTGACTTTCTTACTGTATTAGCAGCAATGAAATGTTTCACCTTCTGATGACAAATGTATTCTGTGTAAGCCGCTCTGGATAAAAGATTCTGCTAAATGCCCTAAATGTAAATGTATTTGTGCCTCGTTTCCCTCTTTTCCTTAAAACAACCTTCAAAACACAACATTTGATTCATGGTGCGTTTTCCAGTACAATCAGCAATGATTTTCTTAATTTGCCTTTGTGCACAGCTGGACCAATTACCTTAAAGACCACAATGGAATTTAATGTCTTTATTTTAAAATGTTTTGGGGCTAATTTGCAGTCTACAGTCGTCAATGTATGCCCTTGCAAAATAGCCTACAAAACTCTAAGTAAGTCACATAATTTTTCACATAATTGTCTCTGTTTACAGCTGGCTTATGGCATGCTTTCCAAACTGAACAGGTTTCCTGAAATGTATTTGTCCTTTGAATTGAGCAGCCTCTCTAACAGTATTAAAGTTGAATTCCAACTCCAATTTGGAAAACAGCTAGCTTACGACTACTCCATGTCAAGGAGTCCTGCTAGCCTTTTTGCAAGTGGATTCTGGTTCCACTGCCATATATGGGCGGTCACTCCTAAGATCTATTGGATGCCAAGTGTGATTCTCCACTCTGCCATTTTGGAACGTGCAACTGGTGATAAATCTAAGTGAATGTAAGCCTGTCTTGTTGAGTGTGTCCCCTTAGTCTCCTCTAGCTTGAGCCATAATATGCTAGATGTGTCATCTTTGTTACTGAAGCAGTTGGCATGGATTAAAATACTCCACAGATTAGTAGTTAGTATATAAGTACATTTCACAGATGAGTATTTAAAAATGTGAAAGGATTTTTGGATTTCCCTGGATAAATACTTGATTTAAACTACAGTGGATGATTCAGTGACGAAAAATAAGAACCTTTGAGTCCAGACCGGGCTGAACAGACCCCAAACGTCTCCATGGTTACAAGGATGACATGACCTGAGCTCTGCTCAGGGTGTTAAACTCACCCAAGTAGGACCCCGTCCGGTCTTGTCAAGGACCGCCCCCCCCCCCTGTTGGAGGACTTCTAGAGTCCCCCCAACTCCTCCATCTCCACCTCCTCCTCACTGTCTAATTCACTCAATCACCACCTCCACCCCCACCCTCATGAAAAAAACAGATGAAAGTCTGCTACCAGTAAGTAGGCTGTAAAACCACAGGAAAGGGGGAGGAAAGAGAGAGATGGGGAGAGAGAGAGGGAAAAAACACCAGAAAATAAAGTCGCAGTGCATCTGTGTCCGGTGCCAAAGGCTACAACATCAGCTCCTCTGCGTCCATCCCCCTTTTCCAAACCTCCATCGCCGCGGCTTCCAGGGTCTACCCCACGCCACCTCCATCCCCGTCCCCGGCTGCAGGCCCTCTCCTGGGCTGTGGGCGCTGTCCGGGTCAGCTATGGATTGAGGTGGGACCCTGGGCCGGGGGCAACAGGTTGACAGGTTCATGGTGACCTGGGGAGGGAGGGAGAGAGAGAGAGAGAGAGATAGAGAGCGAGATATAGAAGGAGGAGTAGGAACTGGGAGGCGACATGAGGAGGGGCCTGTGATTACATGCTGGGCCAGGGTCAGCATGACCTCAGTCTACCTCGTGACCTTCTCCACCCGAGGACAGGTCCCCGGTGTGTGTGTGTGAGACACGGTGTGTATGAGACCCGGTGTGTGTGAGACACTGTGTGTGTGTGAGACACTGTGGTTGTGTGTGCACGAGTTCGTTAAGAGTTCAAGTCTGTGCATGGTCTTCATGGTGTGTGTGTGTGTGTGTGTGTGTGTGTGGATGTATTTTTGAGCCAAAAGGGATGATCCTGTCAGCTGTTGCTCTCATCTCCCCTCTCTCTCTCTCTCTCTCTCTCTCTCTCTCTCTCTCTCTCTCTCTCTCTCTCTCTCTCTCTCTCTCTCTCTCTCTCTCTCTCTCTCTCTCTCTCTTTCCCTCTGTCTTGCTCTCTCTCTCTCTGTCTGTCTCTGTCTCTCTCTCACTCTCTGTCTCTCTCCCCTTTGCTCCTTCTCTTCCCATGCCCTTTCATCGAAGATGTGCACCATAGACTCTTTGCCTGTGTGTGTGTGTGTGTGTGTGTTAATATGACTATGGGTTTGTATGAGGGTGAACGAACTCAAAATAACTTAACATCACACTCCCTTTGTGTGTGCTGGTGTGTCCGGAGGTAAAGTGTGTGTGTGTGTGTGTGTGTGTGTGTACACGCACGAGGACACACAAAGGTAGGGTTGTGTGAGTGTGTGGTTCCTTGCCTGTATACACTCTTTCGCCTGCCAATTTGTGTGCGTGTGTGTTTTTTGGGTTATGTAAACTCACTAGGCCTCATGTATGTGCGTGTTGTCTGTGTTTCGTATCATCATATTTCTCTCTGCTGCTGGAGTTGTGGGCCGCAGTGAGGGTAATTACTGAACCATTGATTGTCAATCTGGGAGCTGTGATTGGAGTTCCTGCCCCGGTGTTCCAGGACTAGAATTACACCACACAGGAAACTCTGTGACCTCACGTCCTCAAGATTCAAATGTACATTAATATTTAAAAAAAACAAAACAAAAAAAAAACAGAACTGTTAGCGCCCCACAAAAGCAGATGACAGTGCTTAGAAACATATGCAAATCTCTTTGTATGTTTTTCCAGATTTGTATGGAGGGAATTGTTTTTTTTTATTTTTTATGGAGGGAACTGCTTTGTTGTGCAACGGAGGCTGTGTCTTAATTGTGAGGAATCAGGCTGCCTCCTTGCGAGGTTCCCGTTTCGTCAAAGTGCCTGAAGAAGTGCTTCGTAGAACCTATAGTTGCCATCTATCAAGGAAGACTCCTTGTAAGTGAGACGCCCGCAGTGAGACGGCGAGACGGCTGGGCTTCGCTTTAGCGTTAGCCTTAGCTTCAGTGTTAGCTATAGCTTTAGCATTCGCGTGGCAACATCCGACGTCGGCAATCCCCAACAAACCGTTGTAGCGTGAGCTTCCAATCCGAGCATTGTTGGATCGGAAGTCCAATAATGCTAGCGCATGCAGGCGCGCGCAGGTACACACCTGCACACGTGTCAGACAAGATGTACCCGGGGGGCACGTTATGCTCCAGGAACCCCATCTGCACGGCAGTTGCCCTGCAGAATGTGGACACCCAAAACACAGAACCTCCCGGTCTGCCACCAGGAGCCCATCGCCCGCTTTCCACGCCAGGGGAAGGTCACCGTGGATACCTGGGAGTCAGGGTGTGTGCTTTTGGTGACAGGGTGTGGCGGCGGCCGTGCCAGGTTTTTCGCGGGGGGCGCTGTAAGGTCACGGCGCGGACGAACGCGGTTGGCAGTCCCGCCAGACACTCCCTGTTTTTTTCGGCGCTGTTGTCGGCGTGGATGTGAAATCACCGGCCCCCGTTGCCATGACTGCGCTGTTTGTGTTGTGGCGGTGCAGATAAGGAGCGCACATGGAAGGTATTTCTGCACGTATCTCTTGAGCCGGGAAAAGCCCGGATTGTGCTGCCATATCGGGGCTTGTAATGGGGCTCTGATGGGGTCCGAGCTGGTGAGGTCTGTTGTTGTTAGATTTTGAGAGAGCCATTCATAAGGAGGGAGGGGGGGGGGTGACTGAAAAACAGGTGCGCTTGAATTGGACGATTACGTAAAGCAGATACTTGTGTTAGATATTAATCGTCAAGCCTCGCACAGAGGAGTAGCGAGTTCAAAATCATGAACACGGTGATGGTATCTTCCTGCAGAGGTTTTATTTGTTGGTAGTTTATTCCTTTTTTTCTGTTGTGGTTTGATTGACGGGGTCACCCGTGGGCTAAAAAAGCAGAAGCACTTCAGCTAACATTGACACTATTGAATGACCAAATGGCTGTACATGTGCTGATCCTTTCTAAGCCCCTTGAATGATGATGTTTTCCAGGGAGGCTTGTCACTCTTTCAGTTGACCCTGAACTGTCCTGACCACGGCGGCACAGAGACTCATCAGTTTCACGGTGAGATGACGAGGATTAATGCAGTGTTTCCCAGCCTCCTGGACGTTTTCCACCACTGGAGGTCTGAACTCTACGCAAAATTGTCTGTAAAACAGACTTTATCCAACCTATGTGGATGTATTCCACAATTCCTTGGGGTGTGTTGCCAATCTTAAGGACCGGCTTCTTTATAGACCTACTGTTATGCATTACAGAGCGTGCGGAAATGGACAAATCCTAACCATTATTGGTCAACGATGTGATTTACATTACACAGAACATGCTGGGATGAATATAATGACATTCTTTAGTTTACCCTCGAAACCCTGAATTCATTACATTCTGAAAATGCCTTTGGTCTACCCCCCCCCCCCCCCCCCCAAATGCTCCCAATCTTCTTCAAAAGGCAGTGGGTTCAGCCTTTTTTTCTTATGTGTGTGAAGTCTGTGGACATTTTACAGGAGGACCGTTGCCTCGCTGGCTTCCCCACCACTCCCACTGTGTCCAGGAGCGTCCATCAGCTGGAACAAGCTTTGGGACTGTGTCATGATGAGTCCCTCCCGGCTATCGCCTATTCCTCCATCAGGCAGAAGAGAGCGAATGTTAAAACTGTGAGAGCATGCCGTGTGTAGGAGCTATGTATTTTACCTGTGATTCGGTGTTATTCCTCCTGAGCACTAGGGGGTGTATTGTAAAGGCCGAAGTTGGCCACAGGAAATTTAAGTTCATGCCAATTAATAACAGGTGTTGCTGATAGGAGAGGAGCCGAACTGTGTTTGAGTGTGCATGGTAAGTTTTTGGTTTACCTTTTTGTATTGAAATGTATTGGAAGTTACTGACACAGAAAGAAAATTAACGTAGTGATACAACAACCCAGTCCAATCGGCAGCCATTAGCGGCTTAAGATTAAGTCGTTATAATTAAGAAAAAAAAACGGCTTCAAACGGCTTCGTTTTGGTTAATCAGGATGTTGTTTCACTTGGAATCAACAGTGTTCATGGACAACACATCGAACTGCATCGATCGACTCGCCTTATTGGAGCTGACACCGGAGCTACCGGAGCCACCGGGACATCGAGCATCAGTAATCGGGACATCAGACCACCTATGCCGGCCAACGTTTTCGGTATGTGCAGTGCTGACACAAGCTTGTGAATGGCCATTGTAAATTTGTGTGCACTTTAATATAGAGCGTAAATCCAATGCATTGGTTGCAACCATCTTAAACAAGCTGTGCGCGTAAAGACTTTTCACGTAACGTTTTTATCATTGTAACGTGGACTCATAAACGGACTTGGTATAAAAATGGAAGAGTGATAGGCCTATTGTCATCGAAAGGATGCGGACACAGGTTGTATGAAGTACGAGTTCTTTTAGTGAACTTAGTTGGCTCAACAGCACACAGGAACGAACATACTAATTCCTTTAAAATGGTTGTCTTGCACATTGCCTCTCACTTCCACCTGTTGTCTGTATAATTTGCACAACAGCAGGTGAAATTGATTCACAATCAGTGTTACTTGATAGGTTGATATCCTAGAAGTGTGATTGACTTGGAGTTACATTGTAGTGATTATGTGTTCACTTTATATTTATATTTTATATTTTATACCTCTGCATTTATTTAAAGGTTACGAGCTCTCTCTCTTGTCTGTCTGTAGTTTTTCTTATTCTCTCCCCTTGAAACCGCATTACTTCCTGGTCTTACAGCGCCATCGCCACCTAAAGGCGAAAACATACACTGGAACAAAAGAAAAATTATGAATAATAATAATATAAATAAGAAATAATCAACAAAACGTACCCAAGAAAAGACAAAATGGGGGGTATACCACATAATCCACAGCCATTTCTTTAGTCTTTGAAATGTTCTGTTGCAGATGGCTGGAGTCTGCACCATTGTGCAAACCAATTTTGACCCGCACAATCAAAATTAAAACCGCCCAATTAGGTGCAAACCCGCCCAATCTGGCAACACTGGAGTGCTTACTCCAGTCATGTTTTTAAAACATTTCTGCAGTTTAGCCTCTGCCCCTTCTGGCCAGATCTTGGCCCAATCTCAATTCTCTCTTACCCCTTCCCCTTCCCCTTGGCCCTTGAAACAGAGGGGTAAGGGCTACATGCCCCTATGAATTGAGACAACAGTCGTTACGGTTACGTCATCATACATTGACGACAAAATATTGACAATTTGTTATAGGCCTACACACACTGCATGGTGTTTTGTATCTTTTTCAGTTAATACGGTTTTGAATTTCATTGATGTTCAGAAACAATGTCTTTGTTAACCAACATGTCTTTATTTACAATTATGAATGGCTACAACATTGAACGCATGACTCACTCCCACATTTGCTTTGAAGCGTATTTTGATTTAGCGTATTTTGATTTCGGACATTTCTGCTCGTTTTCGTGTCGAAAATGTATCAGCTGCCGGGTTTCCTCCGGCGTTCCTGTGTGAAAAAGGATGATATATGTAAAGCACGTATCGATTTGTCTCTAATTGTCTACACTGTTATCAAACGGAATTCGCTGCTAATTGTGTTTAGTAAACTAGACATGCATGGAGTTCATTGCTAGTCAGAGAAATGTAACTTTGTGCACAAGTTTCGATTAAGAATATGGTTGCAAATATATAGGTGCAGGACTGTTTAGAGCACAAAACAACACATTCGTAAATTTTAAATCAATTATTTCAGCCGAAAATACTTACATTTATGTGACTCTCGTTGAGATCTGGCCGCGATTGTTGCCGGTTGCGCATTGTAATGGGTACCCCTTGGTTTCAAGTAAGCTCCCGATCTCACTTGGTTTCAAGGGGTGTATACCCCTTCCCCTTAGTCCTTCCCCTCGGTCGAAAAGAGAATTGAGACAGCCCTTGGTCTCACGTGAACGCGCAAAACCAAGTGGAAGGGGTAAGGGGAAGGGCTAAGATAGAGAATTGAGATTCAGCCCTTGACTTTCCTCACTGTAAGTTTCACACGTCTGATGAGTGGGGAATACTTTGGGAGTAGGCCTGTTTGAACTTGGGGAGAACAGTCTTTAAGTTTGAGTGATTGAAGTCACCCGCAACAATGAGGGCTGCATCGGGGTGTTTGGTCTGTTTGCCAATGGCAGAATACAGTTCTTCCATTTTGAATGTAGCATTAACGTCAGGGGGGGGGTATAATTAGCCGTAATGATCGTAGATGTGAATTCTCTAGGTAGGTAAAAGGGTCTACGTTTAACAATAAGGTACTCTGCGTTCTCTGAGCAGTGACTCTCAATGACGGAGGAATCGGTGCACCAAGAATTGTTGACATAAATGCACAACCTCCCCCCCCCCCCCCCCCCCCCAACCCCCCTTTGCTCTTACCCGATTCGGCTGTCCAATCTGCTCTGAAAACTTTGCCCTCCGCTAGGTTAATAGCATTGTCCGGGACGGCAGGGTTTAGCCAAGTTTCCAGATTGCTGATCTTGTGGTGGCTAACGCACATATCTTAAAAAAAGTAAGAGGGTTCGGGAAGGCCGTAGTTTGAATGATCAAGACTTTTATCAGGGAAGCGACACAAAGCCTGAGTCGGTTTGCAAAGTGACTGCAGCACATCCCCTGTGTGCCCCTTTTGTGTCCTGTTTTCCAAACATGATGTCGTCATCACCTTAAACATTTCATACCATACATAGACGGCCCTTCCTCCCTTTACTGCTGGAGCCAATCTCCAGATATCATATAGACAGCCCACCTTCCCCATGTCTGTTCTGGTCACTTCTAAGCATTTAAGTGGACACCTCAGAGATAACAAGGGGTGAACCAAGGGAAGTACTTATGAGTGCGTCTCTGTTTCTTTCCACACTCGGTTCAGGCTTTGCATGGACAACCCAGTGATTATACTCACTTTAACTTGGTTAATATCTTCCATAATCTCAGCTGTGGTCCCGAGATTTTATGCAATTTCCCTCAGGGATCATTAAGGTGTTGCTGTGTCTGTCTCTCTGAGGTCGTCAATAAAGTTGGTGGAATTGCGGGAACCGATAACAAGTTCCTGCCTGTCTTTAATTAAAAGCCTCAAAATAACCAGATACATTACGACTAAGTTGCACTTTAGATTAGAATGTACTTTATTCATCCCACAGCGGGGACATTTCGTTCTCTTCTTGTATAGTGCGTGTGTGTTGTCAGTCCAGTCCAGTTTGTTGTTTACCGCTATGGAATTGCGGGAACCGATAACTTCCTGCTTTTCTTTAATGAAAAGAGTCAAAATAACCAGATGTTCACCGCTATGAACTGAGATGTTTTTCTCCTGAAGTTTACAATTATCTCCTACGTCTTGCTGGTGTTGAGGTGAAGCTGGTTGATCTCGCACCAGCTGACAAAGTCCCCAATGACCGTCCTGTATTCCTGGTCATTCTCCTCTGAAACACGTCCAACAATGGCTGTGTCATCGGAGAACTTCTGGATGTGGCAGCGGGTGGTGTTGTGGGTGAAGTCCGAGGTGTAGAGGGTGAAGAGGAAGGGGGAGAGTACCGTACCCTGAGGGGAACCTGTGCTGCAGAGCACTTTTGCACACACCACGCATCACTTGGACTCCATCAGTAGTAATTGCCCCAGTTTGTGAACGGGGATGTTGTTATTGCTGACATTTTTTAAACTTGTTGTATATATCCTCACTCATATTGTATCAAACTGTAGTGAAAAATATTTTCACAATGTGACAAGTCTTTTAGCACTTGTCGATTCACGTCCCCTGACATTTCTTCGACCCTCCTCGCCACTGTACTGGTGCCAAGCTGGACACTGCGGAGCGCGGTTTTCATGTCTTTGTTTTTGAATCCGTTGAAAGCCATCTCTGCAGTGATGGCCATTGACTCCTTGAGTAAGTCGCCATCTGTGAAAGGCTTTTTGTGTTTGGCCTAAAGGTGACTTATATGAAAGGATGCTTCAGTCGCAGCCTTAAGATAAGATATTCCTTTATTAATCCTCCTTAGGAGAAATTCAAAGTGACCAGCAGTACAGGGGATAGATGAGTGCAATAAAAGCCTGACTATAGTCAATAAACAATAAATAGATCTATCTAGACAAGATTAGGTTAAAATAAATTAAGTTAAATGCGAGCTCTTAAAGTCAGGTCGGTGAAAAGTGAGAACCTGTATGCATACGTAGTAAACATCCTTGGTAGCTATCAGTAGTGCAAAAATAGGTGTGCAAGTGTGCGGAATGTGCAAGATGCAAGATGTGCAATTTTTACAAGGTATTCCAGGTACAACATATGAATAGACCTAAAATAACAACGGTTAGAAGACAGTTCAAGGTGTGTGGTGTTGTGTGTGTAGTGTGGTGTTCAGTCCATTGGCTGGTGGTGTTGGGGCTTCCTAGAGCCTGATGGCAGATGGGATGAAAGAGCCCCCCAAGCGCTTTGAGGCACGTGGCTGAGTGAGCCTGTGGCTGAACGTGTTCCTGAGTTGCTTCAGTTCGGCATAGAGAGGGTGAGAGGGGTTGTCCAGGATCTCCAACAGCTTTCCCCTCGTCCTCCTCACTGTCACCGCCTCCACACAGTCCAGCTTCATCCCCACAGTCCAGCTTCATCCCCACCGCAGAGCTCGCCTTCCTCACCAGCTTGTACAGCTTACTGGCACCACCACTCCCAATGCCTCCTCCCCAGCACACAGCAGCAAGAAGGTGACACTGGCCACCGCAGGCTGGTAGATCCGTAGCAGCCTAGTGCACACATCGAAAGATGACAGATGGAGAGTGCAGTTGGTAGATAGACAAAGTGGTTATCAATGAGATGAGCAGACCTAAAATGATAACGGCTAGAAAACAGTCTGGGGTGTGTGGTGTGGTATACAAATCCATTATCTGGTGGTGTTGGCGCTTCCTAGACGTTGGGAGCGGGTGGTTGAGGTATTGTAGAGCCTGATAGCTGATGGGATGAAAGAGCCCCCAAAGCGCTTTGAGGCACGTGGCTGAGTGAGCCTATGGCTGAACTTGCTCCTGAGTTGCCTCAGCTCGGCATAGAGAGGGTGAGAGGGGTTGTCCAGGATCGCCTGCAGCTTTGCCCTCATTCTCCTCTCCGTCACCGCCTCCACACAGTCCAGCTTCATCCCCACCACAGAGCTCGCCCTCCTCACCAGCTTGTTCAGCTTACTGGCCCAACCGCTCCCAATGCCTCCTCCCCAGCACACAACGGCGAAGAAGGTGACACTGGCTGCCACCGACTGGTAGAACATTCGTAGCAGCCTAGTGCCTACATTGAAGGACCTGAGTCTCCTCAGGAAAAACAGCCTACTCTGTCCCTTCCTGTAGAGGGCCTCGGTATTGTCTGACCAGTCCAGTTTGTTGTTCAGGTGCACCCCAAGGAACTTGCAGGTGTCCACCATCTCCACCTCTTCCCCCTTTATGGAAACCGGTAATGGGGGACTCTTTCTGCGTCTGAAGTCCACCACCAGCTCCTTGGTTTTCCCTGTGTTGAGCTGAAGGTGGTTCCCGTCACACCATCCCACAAAGTTCTTCACCAGTTCCCTGTACTCCTCCTCCCCGTTGTCTGTGATACATCCAACAAAGGAGGAGTCGTCCGAGAACTTCTGCAGGTGGCATGTTCAGGAGTTGTAGCAGAAATCCGAGGTGTAGAGGGTGAACAAGAATGGTGAAAGTACAGTTCCCTGGGGTGTGCCGGTGTTGCTTGTCACCATGTCTGACAAGCAGTTTCAAGGAACTCAAGGTCGCTTCACAAAAAGTGGGAAGTAAAAGTGTATGTAAAGTGAGTCAGTGTAATTGCACAGGCATTAGGGTAGGGTAGTGTGTGTGTGTATGGACACAGTAGGGGGGGGGGGGGGGTGGGTCAGAGGCCATAGGCCTTTGAGAAGATGTGTGCCTTTAGTAGTTTTTTAAAGTGCTCCACTGAGTGGCACAGCGGATGTGGAGGGGGAGGTGATTCCACAGAGTGGGGGCGGACGCACAGAAGGCCCTGTCCCCAAAGGTCTTGAGTCTGGTGCGGGAGGATGCCAGCTGGTCATTGGCAGAGGACCTGAGTGACCGCAGGGGGGTGTAAGGATGGAGGAGGTCAGAGAGGTAGCGGGGGCCAGAGCATGTAGGGACTTGTAGGTGAGTAGGAGGATTTTGAACTTGATCCGGGATTTGACTGGTAACCAGTGGAGCTGCATCAGGGTAGGGGTGATGTGCTGCCAGGGCTTAGTGCCAGTTAAAACCCTGGCAGCTGAGTTCTGAACATATTGCAGTCGGTCCAAGGTTTTGGAGGGGAGACCTGTGAGGGGAGACCTGTGAGGTTTAAGAGTTGTTTGCTTTGTTTGATTTGCGGAGGAGGAGGAGAGCCATTGCTACTTGCAGCTTCGACATTTTTGCTGCAGGTAGACGCGCTGTGTACAGGTTGTGGGCTAATTGGGTGCAGGTGTAGTGGTAACTGTGGGGGGGGGTGGTAGGTTAGATCCTACCGGAGCACACGTGAACCCTCGCGCTTGGAGTGGAGCGCTTACCGCTGTTTGTTGTTTTGCCTTTTTTATTTTCCGTTTGTTATTTTTGGTGTGTCGAACGCGCTGGGGTTGTGTGCAACCAAATTGCATGAGGGCACACTGAAGACTAGTTTAGAAATATCCAGGGCTTTGGTCTGAAGTTAGATGCGGGGCTGCTCTAGCCTGGTGGGAAGTTGGGTTGATACACCTGTATTCAGTTTGCCGGCTGTGCTGTACAAAGTCGCATCATAGCCATCATTTTATTTTTCTTCTGATATTATATAAGCATTGTCACCCGTCTGCCCATGCAATCATACTTCATTGTGGAGTGAACGATCTCAAATATAGACGATCTTTAATAATAATAATAGATTGAATTTATATAGCACCTTTTAAGATAAGATATTTCTTTATTAATCCCCCTTAGGAGAAATTCACAGTAACCAGCAGTACAGGGGATAGATTAGTGCAAAAGAGCCTGACTATAAAAGACAATAAATAGATCTACCTAGACAAGATTAGGTCAAATAAGTTAAATTAAATGCGAGCTCTTAAGTCAGGTCGGTGAAAAAGTGAGAACCTGTATGCATACCTGTATGCATACGTAGTAAACATCCTTGGTGACTGTTCATAGTGCAAGAATAGATGTGCAAATGTGCGGAATGTGCAAGATGCAAGATGTGCAAATCTTTACAGGTATTCCAGGTACAATATATGAATAGACCTAAAATAACAATGGCTAGAAGACGGTCCAAGGTGTGTGGTGTGGTGTATGTGTAGAGTGGTGTTCAGTCCATTGTACAGTCCGTTGTCTGGTGGTGTTGGGGCTTCCTAGAGCCTGGTGGCTGATGGGATGAAAGAGCCACCCAAGCGCTTTGAGGCACGTGGCTGAGGCTGTGTTCGAAATGTTCACTTGTTCACTCGCTCACTCATTTACTACGTAGTGTTGGCTATATAGGGGGGTTAACTAGTGAACAAGGGGAGACGACGTTAAGTTAATTTCGGACACTCGGGATGACGTTCGGTTGCCATGACAATGCCGCAAGCTTGCGCTCGAGACCCTCAAGTCTCTCGAGTCGCACAAACATGGCAGTTGAAATTGAAAGAATGGTCTATCTGAGCAATGAACTTATGTATCTTCAGTTACAATTTGGCATATTATGTAACACCTATTCGCTACTCAAACGCCGAAGGCGAGCGCTGTACTTGTTGTGCTTAAGCGATGGGAAAAAAACGCGTGTATTGTATTAACGCTATCAGCTGATCGCGACGAAGCGTGTTTGTCAGAGTGATAGAGAAACAAGGCGGGGCAAGGGGATGATATTAAGTTGTAATTTGATGATGAGGTGCTGAAGGACTCTTTCAGAAGGAGCGCGAGCCTTCCACAGCGCACGTAACATTAAAAAACACCACCATTGCGTTGATGAATGAATCTATTTATTTATTAATTTATCTGAGGTGTCGGAACGCCGTACCGGACCGTTCCGGCCCACTTTAACCCCTGTATATAGCGTCAACAAAACTGATGCCGTTGGTTCCACGGGACTTGATTTATTTACCATGCAACGGCATAACAAACCTGAACAATAAAATACGGCAAAATACTTTTGTATACGACGTTGCCGTCCATCAAAGCGACTGATGACTTGACTCTTCTTCTTGACTTCCGGCGGAATAGCTCGCAGTGCATGATGGTCTAGATGTATTGCCGTAGTGTACAGCTTCTGTACCCTACATTTAGGCATGTCACGCGACGAATTTGTAGGGAACGAAAGTAGTGAACGAACATTTCAGTTGAATTTCGAACACCACTACAAAATGGCTGATTCACTATATAGTGCACTATATAGTGAACGAGTGAACATTTCGAACACAGCCTGAGTGAGCCTATGGCTGAACGTGCTCCTGAGTTGCCTCAGCTCGGCATAGAGAGGGTGAGAGGGGTTGTCCAGGATCGCCTGCAGCTTTCCCCTCATTCTCCTCTCCGTCACCGCCTCCACACAGTCCAGCTTCATCCCCACCACAGAGCTCGCCCTCCTCACCAGCTTGTTCAGCTTACTGGCCCCACCGCTCCCAATGCCTCCTCCCCAGCACACAACGGCGAAGAAGGTGACACTGGCTGCCACCGACTGGTAGAACATTCGTAGCAGCCTAGTGCCTACATTGAAGGACCTGAGTCTCCTCAGGAAAAACAGCCTACTCTGTCCCTTCCTGTAGAGGGCCTCGGTATTGTCTGACCTGTCCAGTTTGTTGTTCAGGTGCACCCCAAGGAACTTGCAGGTATCCACCATCTCCACCTCTTCCCCCTTTATTGAAACCGGTAATGGGGGACTCTTTCTGCGTCTGAAGTCCACCACCAGCTCCTTGGTTTTCCCTGTGTTGAGCTGAAGGTGGTTCCCGTCACACCATCCCACAAAGTTCTTCACCAGTTCCCTGTACTCCTCCTCCCCGTTGTCTGTGATACATCCAACAATGGAGGAGTCGTCCGAGAACTTCTGCAGGTGGCATGTTCAGGAGTTGTAGCAGAAATCCGAGGTGTAGAGGGTGAACAAGAATGGTGAAAGTACAGTTCCCTGGGGTGTGCCGGTGTTGCTTGTCACCATGTCTGACAAGCAGTTTCAAGGAACTCAAGGTCGCTTCACAAAAAGGGGGAAGTAAAAGTGTATGTAAAGTGAGTCAGTGTAATTGCACAGGCATTAGGGTAGGGTAGTGTGTGTGTATGGACACAGTAGGGGGGGGGGGGGGGGTGGGTCAGAGGCCATAGGCCTTTGAGAACAGGTGTGCCTTTAGTAGTTTTTTAAAGTGCTCCACCTAGTGGCACAGCGGATGTGGAGGGGGAGCTGATTCCACAGAGTGGGGGCGGACGCACAGAAGGCCCTGTCCCCAAAGGTCTTGAGTCTGGTGCGGGAGGATGCCAGCTGGTCATTGGCAGAGGACCTGAGTGACCGCAGGGGGGTGTAAGGATGGAGGAGGTCAGAGAGGTAGCGGGGGCCAGAGCATGTAGGGACTTGTAGGTGAGTAGGAGGATTTTGAACTTGATCCGGGATTTGACTGGTAACCAGTGGAGCTGCATCAGGGTGGGGGTGATGTGCTGCCAGGGCTTAGTGCCAGTTAAAACCCTGGCAGCTGAGTTCTGAACATATTGCAGTCGGTCCAAGGTTTTGGAGGGGAGACCTGTGAGGGGAGACCTGTGAGGTTTAAGAGTTGTTTGCTTCGTTTGATTTGCGGAGGAGGAGGAGAGCCATTGCTACTTGCAGCTTCGACATTTTTGCTGCAGGTAGACGCGCTGTGTACAGGTTGTGGGCTAATTGGGTGCAGGTGTAGTGGTAACTGTGGGGGGGGGGTGGTAGGTTAGATCCTACCGGAGCACACGTGAACCCTCGCGCTAGGAGTAGAGCGCTTACCGCTGTTTGTTGGTTTGCCTTTTTTATTTTCCGTTTGTTATTTTTGGTGTGTCGAACACGCTGGGGTTGCGTGCAACCAAATTGCATGAGGGCACACTGAAGACTAGGGTAGGGTAGTGGTAGGGGTGGGTCAGAGACCATAGGCCTTTGAGAAGAGGTGGGCCTTTGAGAAGAGGTGTGCCTTTAGTAGTTTTTTAAAGTGCTCCACTGAGTGGCACAGCGGATGTGGAGGGGGAGCTGATTCCACAGAGTGGGGGCGGACGCACAGAAGGCCCTGTCCCCAAAGGTCTTGAGTCTGGTGCGGGGGGATGCCAGCTGGTCATTGGCAGAGGACCTGAGTGACCGCAGGGGGGTGTAAGGATGGAGGAGGTCAGAGAGGTAGCGGGAGCCAGAGCATGTAGGGACTTGTAGGTGAGTAGGAGGATTTTGAACTTGATCCGGGATTTGACTGGTAACCAGTGGAGCTGCATCAGGGTAGGGGTGATGTGCTGCCAGGGCTTAGTGCCAGTTAAAACCCTGGCAGCTGAGTTCTGAACATATTGCAGTCGGTCCAAGGTTTTGGAGGGGAGACCTGTGAGGGGAGACCTGTGAGGTTTAAGAGTTGTTTGCTTCGTTTGATTTGCGGAGGAGGAGGAGAGCCATTGCTACTTGCAGCTTCGACATTTTTGCTGCAGGTAGACGCGCTGTGTACAGGTTGTGGGCTAATTGGGTGCAGGTGTAGTGGTAACTGTGGGGGGGGGGTGGTAGGTTAGATCCTACCGGAGCACACGTGAACCCTCGCGCTAGGAGTAGAGCGCTTACCGCTGTTTGTTGGTTTGCCTTTTTTATTTTCCGTTTGGTATTTTTGGTGTGTCGAACACGCTGGGGTTGCGTGCAACCAAATTGCATGAGGGCACACTGAAGACTAGGGTAGGGTAGTGGTAGGGGTGGGTCAGAGGCCATAGGCCTTTGAGAAGAGGTGGGCCTTTGAGAAGAGGTGTGCCTTTAGTAGTTTTTTAAAGTGCTCCACTGAGTGGCACAGCGGATGTGGAGGGGGAGCTGATTCCACAGAGTGGGGGCGGACGCACAGAAGGCCCTGTCCCCAAAGGTCTTGAGTCTGGTGCGGGGGGATGCCAGCTGGTCATTGGCAGAGGACCTGAGTGACCGCAGGGGGGTGTAAGGATGGAGGAGGTCAGAGAGGTAGCGGGAGCCAGAGCATGTAGGGACTTGTAGGTGAGTAGGAGGATTTTGAACTTGATCCGGGATTTGACTGGTAACCAGTGGAGCTGCATCAGGGTAGGGGTGATGTGCTGCCAGGGCTTAGTGCCAGTTAAAACCCTGGCAGCTGAGTTCTGAACATATTGCAGTCGGTCCAAGGTTTTGGAGGGGAGACCTGTGAGGGGAGACCTGTGAGGTTTAAGAGTTGTTTGCTGTATGCATACGTAGTAAACATCCTTGGTGACTGTTCATAGTGCAAGAATAGATGTGCAAATGTGCGGAATGTGCAAGATGCAAGATGTGCAAATCTTTACAGGTATTCCAGGTACAATATATGAATAGACCTAAAATAACACTGGCTAGAAGACGGTCCAAGGTGTGTGGTGTGGTGTATGTGTAGAGTGGTGTTCAGTCCATTGTACAGTCCGTTGTCTGGTGGTGTTGGGGCTTCCTAGAGCCTGGTGGCTGATGGGATGAAAGAGCCACCCAAGCGCTTTGAGGCACGTGGCTGAGGCTGTGTTCGAAATGTTCACTTGTTCACTCGCTCACTCATTTACTACGTAGTGTTGGCTATATAGGGGGGTTAACTAGTGAACAAGGGGAGACGACGTTAAGTTAATTTCGGACACTCGGGATGACGTTCGGTTGCCATGACAATGCCGCAAGCTTGCGCTCGAGACCCTCAAGTCTCTCGAGTCGCACAAACATGGCAGTTGAAATTGAAAGAATGGTCTATCTGAGCAATGAACTTATGTATCTTCAGTTACAATTTGGCATATTATGTAACACCTATTCGCTACTCAAACGCCGAAGGCGAGCGCTGTACTTGTTGTGCTTAAGCGATGGGAAAAAAACGCGTGTATTGTATTAACGCTATCAGCTGATCGCGACGAAGCGTGTTTGTCAGAGTGATAGAGAAACAAGGCGGGGCAAGGGGATGATATTAAGTTGTAATTTGATGATGAGGTGCTGAAGGACTCTTTCAGAAGGAGCGCGAGCCTTCCACAGCGCACGTAACATTAAAAAACACCACCATTGCGTTGATGAATGAATCTATTTATTTATTAATTTATCTGAGGTGTCGGAACGCCGTACCGGACCGTTCCGGCCCACTTTAACCCCTGTATATAGCGTCAACAAAACTGATGCCGTTGGTTCCACGGGACTTGATTTATTTACCATGCAACGGCATAACAAACCTGAACAATAAAATACGGCAAAATACTTTTGTATACGACGTTGCCGTCCATCAAAGCGACTGATGACTTGACTCTTCTTCTTGACTTCCGGCGGAATAGCTCGCAGTGCATGATGGTGTAGATGTATTGCCGTAGTGTACAGCTTCTGTACCCTACATTTAGGCATGTCACGCGACGAATTTGTAGGGAACGAAAGTAGTGAACGAACATTTCAGTTGAATTTCGAACACCACTACAAAATGGCTGATTCACTATATAGTGCACTATATAGTGAACGAGTGAACATTTCGAACACAGCCTGAGTGAGCCTATGGCTGAACGTGCTCCTGAGTTGCCTCAGCTCGGCATAGAGAGGGTGAGAGGGGTTGTCCAGGATCGCCTGCAGCTTTCCCCTCATTCTCCTCTCCGTCACCGCCTCCACACAGTCCAGCTTCATCCCCACCACAGAGCTCGCCCTCCTCACCAGCTTGTTCAGCTTACTGGCCCCACCGCTCCCAATGCCTCCTCCCCAGCACACAACGGCGAAGAAGGTGACACTGGCTGCCACCGACTGGTAGAACATTCGTAGCAGCCTAGTGCCTACATTGAAGGACCTGAGTCTCCTCAGGAAAAACAGCCTACTCTGTCCCTTCCTGTAGAGGGCCTCGGTATTGTCTGACCTGTCCAGTTTGTTGTTCAGGTGCACCCCAAGGAACTTGCAGGTATCCACCATCTCCACCTCTTCCCCCTTTATTGAAACCGGTAATGGGGGACTCTTTCTGCGTCTGAAGTCCACCACCAGCTCCTTGGTTTTCCCTGTGTTGAGCTGAAGGTGGTTCCCGTCACACCATCCCACAAAGTTCTTCACCAGTTCCCTGTACTCCTCCTCCCCGTTGTCTGTGATACATCCAACAATGGAGGAGTCGTCCGAGAACTT
This sequence comes from Urophycis tenuis, assembly GCA_036785325.1. Classification (NCBI taxonomy): domain Eukaryota; kingdom Metazoa; phylum Chordata; class Actinopteri; order Gadiformes; family Phycidae; genus Urophycis; species Urophycis tenuis. Next base: position 141,314 of record JAXIVH010000296.1, on the reverse strand, counting down.
CTGCAGGTGGCATGTTCAGGAGTTGTAGCAGAAATCCGAGGTGTAGAGGGTGAACAAGAATGGTGAAAGTACAGTTCCCTGGGGTGTGCCGGTGTTGCTTGTCACCATGTCTGACAAGCAGTTTCAAGGAACTCAAGGTCGCTTCACAAAAAGGGGGAAGTAAAAGTGTATGTAAAGTGAGTCAGTGTAATTGCACAGGCATTAGGGTAGGGTTGTGTGTGTGTGTATGGACACAGTAGGGTGGGGGGGTGGGGGGGGGGGTGGGTCAGAGGCCATAGGCCTTTGAGAAGAGGTGTGCCTTTAGTAGTTTTTTAAAGTGCTCCACCTAGTGGCACAGCGGATGTGGAGGGGGAGCTGATTCCACAGAGTGGGGGCGGACGCACAGAAGGCCCTGTCCCCAAAGGTCTTGAGTCTGGTGCGGGAGGATGCCAGCTGGTCATTGGCAGAGGACCTGAGTGACCGCAGGGGGGTGTAAGGATGGAGGAGGTCAGAGAGGTAGCGGGGGCCAGAGCATGTAGGGACTTGTAGGTGAGTAGGAGGATTTTGAACTTGATCCGGGATTTGACTGGTAACCAGTGGAGCTGCATCAGGGTGGGGGTGATGTGCTGCCAGGGCTTAGTGCCAGTTAAAACCCTGGCAGCTGAGTTCTGAACATATTGCAGTCGGTCCAAGGTTTTGGAGGGGAGACCTGTGAGGTTTAAGAGTTGTTTGCTTCGTTTGATTTGCGGAGGAGGAGGAGAGCCATTGCTACTTGCAGCTTCGACATTTTTGCTGCAGGTAGACGCGCTGTGTACAGGTTGTGGGCTAATTGGGTGCAGGTGTAGTGGTAACTGTGGGGGGGGGGTGGTAGGTTAGATCCTACCGGAGCACACGTGAACCCTCGCGCTAGGAGTAGAGCGCTTACCGCTGTTTGTTGGTTTGCCTTTTTTATTTTCCGTTTGTTATTTTTGGTGTGTCGAACACGCTGGGGTTGCGTGCAACCAAATTGCATGAGGGCACACTGAAGACTAGGGTAGGGTAGTGGTAGGGGTGGGTCAGAGACCATAGGCCTTTGAGAAGTGGTGGGCCTTTGAGAAGAGGTGTGCCTTTAGTAGTTTTTTAAAGTGCTCCACTGAGTGGCACAGCGGATGTGGAGGGGGAGCTGATTCCACAGAGTGGGGGCGGACGCACAGAAGGCCCTGTGCCCAAAGGTCTTGAGTCTGGTGCGGGGGGATGCCAGCTGGTCATTGGCAGAGGACCTGAGTGACCGCAGGGGGGTGTAAGGATGGAGGAGGTCAGAGAGGTAGCGGGAGCCAGAGCATGTAGGGACTTGTAGGTGAGTAGGAGGATTTTGAACTTGATCCGGGATTTGACTGGTAACCAGTGGAGCTGCATCAGGGTAGGGGTGATGTGCTGCCAGGGCTTAGTGCCAGTTAAAACCCTGGCAGCTGAGTTCTGAACATATTGCAGTCGGTCCAAGGTTTTGGAGGGGAGACCTGTGAGGGGAGACCTGTGAGGTTTAAGAGTTGTTTGCTTCGTTTGATTTGCGGAGGAGGAGGAGAGCCATTGCTACTTGCAGCTTCGACATTTTTGCTGCAGGTAGACGCGCTGTGTACAGGTTGTGGGCTAATTGGGTGCAGGTGTAGTGGTAACTGTGGGGGGGGGGTGGTAGGTTAGATCCTACCGGAGCACACGTGAACCCTCGCGCTAGGAGTAGAGCGCTTACCGCTGTTTGTTGGTTTGCCTTTTTTATTTTCCGTTTGGTATTTTTGGTGTGTCGAACACGCTGGGGTTGCGTGCAACCAAATTGCATGAGGGCACACTGAAGACTAGGGTAGGGTAGTGGTAGGGGTGGGTCAGAGGCCATAGGCCTTTGAGAAGAGGTGTGCCTTTAGTAGTTTTTTAAAGTGCTCCACTGAGTGGCACAGCGGATGTGGAGGGGGAGCTGATTCCACAGAGTGGGGGCGGACGCACAGAAGGCCCTGTCCCCAAAGGTCTTGAGTCTGGTGCGGGGGGATGCCAGCTGGTCATTGGCAGAGGACCTGAGTGACCGCAGGGGGGTGTAAGGATGGAGGAGGTCAGAGAGGTAGCGGGAGCCAGAGCATGTAGGGACTTGTAGGTGAGTAGGAGGATTTTGAACTTGATCCGGGATTTGACTGGTAACCAGTGGAGCTGCATCAGGGTAGGGGTGATGTGCTGCCAGGGCTTAGTGCCAGTTAAAACCCTGGCAGCTGAGTTCTGAACATATTGCAGTCGGTCCAAGGTTTTGGAGGGGAGACCTGTGAGGGGAGACCTGTGAGGTTTAAGAGTTGTTTGCTGTATGCATACGTAGTAAACATCCTTGGTGACTGTTCATAGTGCAAGAATAGATGTGCAAATGTGCGGAATGTGCAAGATGCAAGATGTGCAAATCTTTACAGGTATTCCAGGTACAATATATGAATAGACCTAAAATAACACTGGCTAGAAGACGGTCCAAGGTGTGTGGTGTGGTGTATGTGTAGAGTGGTGTTCAGTCCATTGTACAGTCCGTTGTCTGGTGGTGTTGGGGCTTCCTAGAGCCTGGTGGCTGATGGGATGAAAGAGCCACCCAAGCGCTTTGAGGCACGTGGCTGAGGCTGTGTTCGAAATGTTCACTCGTTCACTCGCTCACTCATTTACTACGTAGTGTTGGCTATATAGGGGGGTTAACTAGTGAACAAGGGGAGACGACGTTAAGTTAATTTCGGACACTCGGGATGACGTTCGGTTGCCATGACAATGCCGCAAGCTTGCGCTCGAGACCCTCAAGTCTCTCGAGTCGCACAAACATGGCAGTTGAAATTGAAAGAATGGTCTATCTGAGCAATGAACTTATGTATCTTCAGTTACAATTTGGCATATTATGTAACACCTATTCGCTACTCAAACGCCGAAGGCGAGCGCTGTACTTGTTGTGCTTAAGCGATGGGAAAAAAACGCGTGTATTGTATTAACGCTATCAGCTGATCGCGACGAAGCGTGTTTGTCAGAGTGATAGAGAAACAAGGCGGGGCAAGGGGATGATATTAAGTTGTAATTTGATGATGAGGTGCTGAAGGACTCTTTCAGAAGGAGCGCGAGCCTTCCACAGCGCACGTAACATTAAAAAACACCACCATTGCGTTGATGAATGAATCTATTTATTTATTAATTTATCTGAGGTGTCGGAACGCCGTACCGGACCGTTCCGGCCCACTTTAACCCCTGTATATAGCGTCAACAAAACTGATGCCGTTGGTTCCACGGGACTTGATTTATTTACCATGCAACGGCATAACAAACCTGAACAATAAAATACGGCAAAATACTTTTGTATACGACGTTGCCGTCCATCAAAGCGACTGATGACTTGACTCTTCTTCTTGACTTCCGGCGGAATAGCTCGCAGTGCATGATGGTGTAGATGTATTGCCGTAGTGTACAGCTTCTGTACCCTACATTTAGGCATGTCACGCGACGAATTTGTAGGGAACGAAAGTAGTGAACGAACATTTCAGTTGAATTTCGAACACCACTACAAAATGGCTGATTCACTATATAGTGCACTATATAGTGAACGAGTGAACATTTCGAACACAGCCTGAGTGAGCCTATGGCTGAACGTGCTCCTGAGTTGCCTCAGCTCGGCATAGAGAGGGTGAGAGGGGTTGTCCAGGATCGCCTGCAGCTTTCCCCTCATTCTCCTCTCCGTCACCGCCTCCACACAGTCCAGCTTCATCCCCACCACAGAGCTCGCCCTCCTCACCAGCTTGTTCAGCTTACTGGCCCCACCGCTCCCAATGCCTCCTCCCCAGCACACAACGGCGAAGAAGGTGACACTGGCTGCCACCGACTGGTAGAACATTCGTAGCAGCCTAGTGCCTACATTGAAGGACCTGAGTCTCCTCAGGAAAAACAGCCTACTCTGTCCCTTCCTGTAGAGGGCCTCGGTATTGTCTGACCTGTCCAGTTTGTTGTTCAGGTGCACCCCAAGGAACTTGCAGGTATCCACCATCTCCACCTCTTCCCCCTTTATTGAAACCGGTAATGGGGGACTCTTTCTGCGTCTGAAGTCCACCACCAGCTCCTTGGTTTTCCCTGTGTTGAGCTGAAGGTGGTTCCCGTCACACCATCCCACAAAGTTCTTCACCAGTTCCCTGTACTCCTCCTCCCCGTTGTCTGTGATACATCCAACAATGGAGGAGTCGTCCGAGAACTTCTGCAGGTGGCATGTTCAGGAGTTGTAGCAGAAATCCGAGGTGTAGAGGGTGAACAAGAATGGTGAAAGTACAGTTCCCTGGGGTGTGCCGGTGTTGCTTGTCACCATGTCTGACAAGCAGTTTCAAGGAACTCAAGGTCGCTTCACAAAAAGGGGGAAGTAAAAGTGTATGTAAAGTGAGTCAGTGTAATTGCACAGGCATTAGGGTAGGGTAGTGTGTGTGTATGGACACAGTAGGGGGGGGGGGGGGGGTCAGAGGCCATAGGCCTTTGAGAAGAGGTGTGCCTTTAGTAGTTTTTTAAAGTGCTCCACCTAGTGGCACAGCGGATGTGGAGGGGGAGCTGATTCCACAGAGTGGGGGCGGACGCACAGAAGGCCCTGTCCCCAAAGGTCTTGAGTCTGGTGCGGGAGGATGCCAGCTGGTCATTGGCAGAGGACCTGAGTGACCGCAGGGGGGTGTAAGGATGGAGGAGGTCAGAGAGGTAGCGGGGGCCAGAGCATGTAGGGACTTGTAGGTGAGTAGGAGGATTTTGAACTTGATCCGGGATTTGACTGGTAACCAGTGGAGCTGCATCAGGGTGGGGGTGATGTGCTGCCAGGGCTTAGTGCCAGTTAAAACCCTGGCAGCTGAGTTCTGAACATATTGCAGTCGGTCCAAGGTTTTGGAGGGGAGACCTGTGAGGGGAGACCTGTGAGGTTTAAGAGTTGTTTGCTTCGTTTGATTTGCGGAGGAGGAGGAGAGCCATTGCTACTTGCAGCTTCGACATTTTTGCTGCAGGTAGACGCGCTGTGTACAGGTTGTGGGCTAATTGGGTGCAGGTGTAGTGGTAACTGTGGGGGGGGGGGTGGTAGGTTAGATCCTACCGGAGCACACGTGAACCCTCGCGCTAGGAGTAGAGCGCTTACCGCTGTTTGTTGGTTTGCCTTTTTTATTTTCCGTTTGTTATTTTTGGTGTGTCGAACACGCTGGGGTTGCGTGCAACCAAATTGCATGAGGGCACACTGAAGACTAGGGTAGGGTAGTGGTAGGGGTGGGTCAGAGACCATAGGCCTTTGAGAAGAGGTGGGCCTTTGAGAAGAGGTGTGCCTTTAGTAGTTTTTTAAAGTGCTCCACTGAGTGGCACAGCGGATGTGGAGGGGGAGCTGATTCCACAGAGTGGGGGCGGACGCACAGAAGGCCCTGTCCCCAAAGGTCTTGAGTCTGGTGCGGGGGGATGCCAGCTGGTCATTGGCAGAGGACCTGAGTGACCGCAGGGGGGTGTAAGGATGGAGGAGGTCAGAGAGGTAGCGGGAGCCAGAGCATGTAGGGACTTGTAGGTGAGTAGGAGGATTTTGAACTTGATCCGGGATTTGACTGGTAACCAGTGGAGCTGCATCAGGGTAGGGGTGATGTGCTGCCAGGGCTTAGTGCCAGTTAAAACCCTGGCAGCTGAGTTCTGAACATATTGCAGTCGGTCCAAGGTTTTGGAGGGGAGACCTGTGAGGGGAGACCTGTGAGGTTTAAGAGTTGTTTGCTTCGTTTGATTTGCGGAGGAGGAGGAGAGCCATTGCTACTTGCAGCTTCGACATTTTTGCTGCAGGTAGACGCGCTGTGTACAGGTTGTGGGCTAATTGGGTGCAGGTGTAGTGGTAACTGTGGGGGGGGGTGGTAGGTTAGATCCTACCAGAGCACACGTGAACCCTCGCGCTAGGAGTAGAGCGCTTACCGCTGTTTGTTGGTTTGCCTTTTTTATTTTCCGTTTGTTATTTTTGGTGTGTCGAACACGCTGGGGTTGCGTGCAACCAAATTGCATGAGGGCACACTGAAGACTAGGGTAGGGTAGTGGTAGGGGTGGGTCAGAGGCCATAGGCCTTTGAGAAGAGGTGGGCCTTTGAGAAGAGGTGTGCCTTTAGTAGTTTTTTAAAGTGCTCCACTGAGTGGCACAGCGGATGTGGAGGGGGAGCTGATTCCACAGAGTGGGGGCGGACGCACAGAAGGCCCTGTCCCCAAAGGTCTTGAGTCTGGTGCGGGGGGATGCCAGCTGGTCATTGGCAGAGGACCTGAGTGACCGCAGGGGGGTGTAAGGATGGAGGAGGTCAGAGAGGTAGCGGGAGCCAGAGCATGTAGGGACTTGTAGGTGAGTAGGAGGATTTTGAACTTGATCCGGGATTTGACTGGTAACCAGTGGAGCTGCATCAGGGTAGGGGTGATGTGCTGCCAGGGCTTAGTGCCAGTTAAAACCCTGGCAGCTGAGTTCTGAACATATTGCAGTCGGTCCAAGGTTTTGGAGGGGAGACCTGTGAGGGGAGACCTGTGAGGTTTAAGAGTTGTTTGCTGTATGCATACGTAGTAAACATCCTTGGTGACTGTTCATAGTGCAAGAATAGATGTGCAAATGTGCGGAATGTGCAAGATGCAAGATGTGCAAATCTTTACAGGTATTCCAGGTACAATATATGAATAGACCTAAAATAACAATGGCTAGAAGACGGTCCAAGGTGTGTGGTGTGGTGTATGTGTAGAGTGGTGTTCAGTCCATTGTACAGTCCGTTGTCTGGTGGTGTTGGGGCTTCCTAGAGCCTGGTGGCTGATGGGATGAAAGAGCCACCCAAGCGCTTTGAGGCACGTGGCTGAGGCTGTGTTCGAAATGTTCACTCGTTCACTCGCTCACTCATTTACTACGTAGTGTTGGCTATATAGGGGGGTTAACTAGTGAACAAGGGGAGACGACGTTTAGTTAATTTCGGACACTCGGGATGACGTTCGGTTGCCATGACAATGCCGCAAGCTTGCGCTCGAGACCCTCAAGTCTCTCGAGTCGCACAAACATGGCAGTTGAAATTGAAAGAATGGTCTATCTGAGCAATGAACTTATGTATCTTCAGTTACAATTTGGCATATTATGTAACACCTATTCGTTACTCAAACGCCGAAGGCGAGCGCTGTACTTGTTGTGCTTAAGCGATGGGAAAAAAACGCGTGTATTGTATTAACGCTATCAGCTGATCGCGACGAAGCGTGTTTGTCAGAGTGATAGAGAAACAAGGCGGGGCAAGGGGATGATATTAAGTTGTAATTTGATGATGAGGTGCTGAAGGACTCTTTCAGAAGGAGCGCGAGCCTTCCACAGCGCACGTAACATTAAAAAACACCACCATTGCGTTGATGAATGAATCTATTTATTTATTAATTTATCTGAGGTGTCGGAACGCCGTACCGGACCGTTCCGGCCCACTTTAACCCCTGTATATAGCGTCAACAAAACTGATGCCGTTGGTTCCACGGGACTTGATTTATTTACCATGCAACGGCATAACAAACCTGAACAATAAAATACGGCAAAATACTTTTGTATACGACGTTGCCGTCCATCAAAGCGACTGATGACTTGACTCTTCTTCTTGACTTCCGGCGGAATAGCTCGCAGTGCATGATGGTGTAGATGTATTGCCGTAGTGTACAGCTTCTGTACCCTACATTTAGGCATGTCACGCGACGAATTTGTAGGGAACGAAAGTAGTGAACGAACATTTCAGTTGAATTTCGAACACCACTACAAAATGGCTGATTCACTATATAGTGCACTATATAGTGAACGAGTGAACATTTCGAACACAGCCTGAGTGAGCCTATGGCTGAACGTGCTCCTGAGTTGCCTCAGCTCGGCATAGAGAGGGTGAGAGGGGTTGTCCAGGATCGCCTGCAGCTTTCCCCTCATTCTCCTCTCCGTCACCGCCTCCACACAGTCCAGCTTCATCCCCACCACAGAGCTCGCCCTCCTCACCAGCTTGTTCAGCTTACTGGCCCCACCGCTCCCAATGCCTCCTCCCCAGCACACAACGGCGAAGAAGGTGACACTGGCTGCCACCGACTGGTAGAACATTCGTAGCAGCCTAGTGCCTACATTGAAGGACCTGAGTCTCCTCAGGAAAAACAGCCTACTCTGTCCCTTCCTGTAGAGGGCCTCGGTATTGTCTGACCTGTCCAGTTTGTTGTTCAGGTGCACCCCAAGGAACTTGCAGGTATCCACCATCTCCACCTCTTCCCCCTTTATTGAAACCGGTAATGGGGGACTCTTTCTGCGTCTGAAGTCCACCACCAGCTCCTTGGTTTTCCCTGTGTTGAGCTGAAGGTGGTTCCCGTCACACCATCCCACAAAGTTCTTCACCAGTTCCCTGTACTCCTCCTCCCCGTTGTCTGTGATACATCCAACAATGGAGGAGTCGTCCGAGAACTTCTGCAGGTGGCATGTTCAGGAGTTGTAGCAGAAATCCGAGGTGTAGAGGGTGAACAAGAATGGTGAAAGTACAGTTCCCTGGGGTGTGCCGGTGTTGCTTGTCACCATGTCTGACAAGCAGTTTCAAGGAACTCAAGGTCGCTTCACAAAAAGGGGGAAGTAAAAGTGTATGTAAAGTGAGTCAGTGTAATTGCACAGGCATTAGGGTAGGGTAGTGTGTGTGTATGGACACAGTAGGGGGGGGGGGGGGGGGGGGGGGGTGGGTCAGAGGCCATAGGCCTTTGAGAAGAGGTGTGCCTTTAGTAGTTTTTTAAAGTGCTCCACCTAGTGGCACAGCGGATGTGGAGGGGGAGCTGATTCCACAGAGTGGGGGCGGACGCACAGAAGGCCCTGTCCCCAAAGGTCTTGAGTCTGGTGCGGGAGGATGCCAGCTGGTCATTGGCAGAGGACCTGAGTGACCGCAGGGGGGTGTAAGGATGGAGGAGGTCAGAGAGGTAGCGGGGGCCAGAGCATGTAGGGACTTGTAGGTGAGTAGGAGGATTTTGAACTTGATCCGGGATTTGACTGGTAACCAGTGGAGCTGCATCAGGGTGGGGGTGATGTGCTGCCAGGGCTTAGTGCCAGTTAAAACCCTGGCAGCTGAGTTCTGAACATATTGCAGTCGGTCCAAGGTTTTGGAGGGGAGACCTGTGAGGGGAGACCTGTGAGGTTTAAGAGTTGTTTGCTTCGTTTGATTTGCGGAGGAGGAGGAGAGCCATTGCTACTTGCAGCTTCGACATTTTTGCTGCAGGTAGACGCGCTGTGTACAGGTTGTGGGCTAATTGGGTGCAGGTGTAGTGGTAACTGTGGGGGGGGGGGGGGTGGTAGGTTAGATCCTACCGGAGCACACGTGAACCCTCGCGCTAGGAGTAGAGCGCTTACCGCTGTTTGTTGGTTTGCCTTTTTTATTTTCCGTTTGTTATTTTTGGTGTGTCGAACACGCTGGGGTTGCGTGCAACCAAATTGCATGAGGGCACACTGAAGACTAGGGTAGGGTAGTGGTAGGGGTGGGTCAGAGGCCATAGGCCTTTGAGAAGAGGTGGGCCTTTGAGAAGAGGTGTGCCTTTAGTAGTTTTTTAAAGTGCTCCACTGAGTGGCACAGCGGATGTGGAGGGGGAGCTGATTCCACAGAGTGGGGGCGGACGCACAGAAGGCCCTGTCCCCAAAGGTCTTGAGTCTGGTGCGGGGGGATGCCAGCTGGTCATTGGCAGAGGACCTGAGTGACCGCAGGGGGGTGTAAGGATGGAGGAGGTCAGAGAGGTAGCGGGAGCCAGAGCATGTAGGGACTTGTAGGTGAGTAGGAGGATTTTGAACTTGATCCGGGATTTGACTGGTAACCAGTGGAGCTGCATCAGGGTAGGGGTGATGTGCTGCCAGGGCTTAGTGCCAGTTAAAACCCTGGCAGCTGAGTTCTGAACATATTGCAGTCGGTCCAAGGTTTTGGAGGGGAGACCTGTGAGGGGAGACCTGTGAGGTTTAAGAGTTGTTTGCTGTATGCATACGTAGTAAACATCCTTGGTGACTGTTCATAGTGCAAGAATAGATGTGCAAATGTGCGGAATGTGCAAGATGCAAGATGTGCAAATCTTTACAGGTATTCCAGGTACAATATATGAATAGACCTAAAATAACAATGGCTAGAAGACGGTCCAAGGTGTGTGGTGTGGTGTATGTGTAGAGTGGTGTTCAGTCCATTGTACAGTCCGTTGTCTGGTGGTGTTGGGGCTTCCTAGAGCCTGGTGGCTGATGGGATGAAAGAGCCACCCAAGCGCTTTGAGGCACGTGGCTGAGGCTGTGTTCGAAATGTTCACTCGTTCACTCGCTCACTCATTTACTACGTAGTGTTGGCTATATAGGGGGGTTAACTAGTGAACAAGGGGAGACGACGTTAAGTTAATTTCGGACACTCGGGATGACGTTCGGTTGCCATGACAATGCCGCAAGCTTGCGCTCGAGACCCTCAAGTCTCTCGAGTCGCACAAACATGGCAGTTGAAATTGAAAGAATGGTCTATCTGAGCAATGAACTTATGTATCTTCAGTTACAATTTGGCATATTATGTAACACCTATTCGCTACTCAAACGCCGAAGGCGAGCGCTGTACTTGTTGTGCTTAAGCGATGGGAAAAAAACGCGTGTATTGTATTAACGCTATCAGCTGATCGCGACGAAGCGTGTTTGTCAGAGTGATAGAGAAACAAGGCGGGGCAAGGGGATGATATTAAGTTGTAATTTGATGATGAGGTGCTGAAGGACTCTTTCAGAAGGAGCGCGAGCCTTCCACAGCGCACGTAACATTAAAAAACACCACCATTGCGTTGATGAATGAATCTATTTATTTATTAATTTATCTGAGGTGTCGGAACGCCGTACCGGACCGTTCCGGCCCACTTTAACCCCTGTATATAGCGTCAACAAAACTGATGCCGTTGGTTCCACGGGACTTGATTTATTTACCATGCAACGGCATAACAAACCTGAACAATAAAATACGGCAAAATACTTTTGTATACGACGTTGCCGTCCATCAAAGCGACTGATGACTTGACTCTTCTTCTTGACTTCCGGCGGAATAGCTCGCAGTGCATGATGGTGTAGATGTATTGCCGTAGTGTACAGCTTCTGTACCCTACATTTAGGCATGTCACGCGACGAATTTGTAGGGAACGAAAGTAGTGAACGAACATTTCAGTTGAATTTCGAACACCACTACAAAATGGCTGATTCACTATATAGTGCACTATATAGTGAACGAGTGAACATTTCGAACACAGCCTGAGTGAGCCTATGGCTGAACGTGCTCCTGAGTTGCCTCAGCTCGGCATAGAGAGGGTGAGAGGGGTTGTCCAGGATCGCCTGCAGCTTTCCCCTCATTCTCCTCTCCGTCACCGCCTCCACACAGTCCAGCTTCATCCCCACCACAGAGCTCGCCCTCCTCACCAGCTTGTTCAGCTTACTGGCCCCACCGCTCCCAATGCCTCCTCCCCAGCACACAACGGCGAAGAAGGTGACACTGGCTGCCACCGACTGGTAGAACATTCGTAGCAGCCTAGTGCCTACATTGAAGGACCTGAGTCTCCTCAGGAAAAACAGCCTACTCTGTCCCTTCCTGTAGAGGGCCTCGGTATTGTCTGACCTGTCCAGTTTGTTGTTCAGGTGCACCCCAAGGAACTTGCAGGTATCCACCATCTCCACCTCTTCCCCCTTTATTGAAACCGGTAATGGGGGACTCTTTCTGCGTCTGAAGTCCACCACCAGCTCCTTGGTTTTCCCTGTGTTGAGCTGAAGGTGGTTCCCGTCACACCATCCCACAAAGTTCTTCACCAGTTCCCTGTACTCCTCCTCCCCGTTGTCTGTGATACATCCAACAATGGAGGAGTCGTCCGAGAACTTCTGCAGGTGGCATGTTCAGGAGTTGTAGCAGAAATCCGAGGTGTAGAGGGTGAACAAGAATGGTGAAAGTACAGTTCCCTGGGGTGTGCCGGTGTTGCTTGTCACCATGTCTGACAAGCAGTTTCAAGGAACTCAAGGTCGCTTCACAAAAAGGGGGAAGTAAAAGTGTATGTAAAGTTAGTCAGTGTAATTGCACAGGCATTAGGGTAGGGTAGTGTGTGTGTATGGACACAGTAGGGGGGGGGGTGGGTCAGAGGCCATAGGCCTTTGAGAAGAGGTGTGCCTTTAGTAGTTTTTTAAAGTGCTCCACCTAGTGGCACAGCGGATGTGGAGGGGGAGCTGATTCCACAGAGTGGGGGCGGACGCACAGAAGGCCCTGTCCCCAAAGGTCTTGAGTCTGGTGCGGGAGGATGCCAGCTGGTCATTGGCAGAGGACCTGAGTGACCGCAGGGGGGTGTAAGGATGGAGGAGGTCAGAGAGGTAGCGGGGGCCAGAGCATGTAGGGACTTGTAGGTGAGTAGGAGGATTTTGAACTTGATCCGGGATTTGACTGGTAACCAGTGGAGCTGCATCAGGGTGGGGGTGATGTGCTGCCAGGGCTTAGTGCCAGTTAAAACCCTGGCAGCTGAGTTCTGAACATATTGCAGTCGGTCCAAGGTTTTGGAGGGGAGACCTGTGAGGGGAGACCTGTGAGGTTTAAGAGTTGTTTGCTTCGTTTGATTTGCGGAGGAGGAGGAGAGCCATTGCTACTTGCAGCTTCGACATTTTTGCTGCAGGTAGACGCGCTGTGTACAGGTTGTGGGCTAATTGGGTGCAGGTGTAGTGGTAACTGTGGGGGGGGGGTGGTAGGTTAGATCCTACCGGAGCACACGTGAACCCTCGCGCTAGGAGTAGAGCGCTTACCGCTGTTTGTTGGTTTGCCTTTTTTATTTTCCGTTTGTTATTTTTGGTGTGTCGAACACGCTGGGGTTGCGTGCAACCAAATTGCATGAGGGCACACTGAAGACTAGGGTAGGGTAGTGGTAGGGGTGGGTCAGAGACCATAGGCCTTTGAGAAGAGGTGGGCCTTTGAGAAGAGGTGTGCCTTTAGTAGTTTTTTAAAGTGCTCCACTGAGTGGCACAGCGGATGTGGAGGGGGAGCTGATTCCACAGAGTGGGGGCGGACGCACAGAAGGCCCTGTCCCCAAAGGTCTTGAGTCTGGTGCGGGGGGATGCCAGCTGGTCATTGGCAGAGGACCTGAGTGACCGCAGGGGGGTGTAAGGATGGAGGAGGTCAGAGAGGTAGCGGGAGCCAGAGCATGTAGGGACTTGTAGGTGAGTAGGAGGATTTTGAACTTGATCCGGGATTTGACTGGTAACCAGTGGAGCTGCATCAGGGTAGGGGTGATGTGCTGCCAGGGCTTAGTGCCAGTTAAAACCCTGGCAGCTGAGTTCTGAACATATTGCAGTCGGTCCAAGGTTTTGGAGGGGAGACCTGTGAGGGGAGACCTGTGAGGTTTAAGAGTTGTTTGCTTCGTTTGATTTGCGGAGGAGGAGGAGAGCCATTGCTACTTGCAGCTTCGACATTTTTGCTGCAGGTAGACGCGCTGTGTACAGGTTGTGGGCTAATTGGGTGCAGGTGTAGTGGTAACTGTGGGGGGGGGTGGTAGGTTAGATCCTACCAGAGCACACGTGAACCCTCGCGCTAGGAGTAGAGCGCTTACCGCTGTTTGTTGGTTTGCCTTTTTTATTTTCCGTTTGTTATTTTTGGTGTGTCGAACACGCTGGGGTTGCGTGCAACCAAATTGCATGAGGGCACACTGAAGACTAGGGTAGGGTAGTGGTAGGGGTGGGTCAGAGGCCATAGGCCTTTGAGAAGAGGTGGGCCTTTGAGAAGAGGTGTGCCTTTAGTAGTTTTTTAAAGTGCTCCACTGAGTGGCACAGCGGATGTGGAGGGGGAGCTGATTCCACAGAGTGGGGGCGGACGCACAGAAGGCCCTGTCCCCAAAGGTCTTGAGTCTGGTGCGGGGGGATGCCAGCTGGTCATTGGCAGAGGACCTGAGTGACCGCAGGGGGGTGTAAGGATGGAGGAGGTCAGAGAGGTAGCGGGAGCCAGAGCATGTAGGGACTTGTAGGTGAGTAGGAGGATTTTGAACTTGATCCGGGATTTGACTGGTAACCAGTGGAGCTGCATCAGGGTAGGGGTGATGTGCTGCCAGGGCTTAGTGCCAGTTAAAACCCTGGCAGCTGAGTTCTGAACATATTGCAGTCGGTCCAAGGTTTTGGAGGGGAGACCTGTGAGGGGAGACCTGTGAGGTTTAAGAGTTGTTTGCTGTATGCATACGTAGTAAACATCCTTGGTGACTGTTCATAGTGCAAGAATAGATGTGCAAATGTGCGGAATGTGCAAGATGCAAGATGTGCAAATCTTTACAGGTATTCCAGGTACAATATATGAATAGACCTAAAATAACAATGGCTAGAAGACGGTCCAAGGTGTGTGGTGTGGTGTATGTGTAGAGTGGTGTTCAGTCCATTGTACAGTCCGTTGTCTGGTGGTGTTGGGGCTTCCTAGAGCCTGGTGGCTGATGGGATGAAAGAGCCACCCAAGCGCTTTGAGGCACGTGGCTGAGGCTGTGTTCGAAATGTTCACTCGTTCACTCGCTCACTCATTTACTACGTAGTGTTGGCTATATAGGGGGGTTAACTAGTGAACAAGGGGAGACGACGTTTAGTTAATTTCGGACACTCGGGATGACGTTCGGTTGCCATGACAATGCCGCAAGCTTGCGCTCGAGACCCTCAAGTCTCTCGAGTCGCACAAACATGGCAGTTGAAATTGAAAGAATGGTCTATCTGAGCAATGAACTTATGTATCTTCAGTTACAATTTGGCATATTATGTAACACCTATTCGTTACTCAAACGCCGAAGGCGAGCGCTGTACTTGTTGTGCTTAAGCGATGGGAAAAAAACGCGTGTATTGTATTAACGCTATCAGCTGATCGCGACGAAGCGTGTTTGTCAGAGTGATAGAGAAACAAGGCGGGGCAAGGGGATGATATTAAGTTGTAATTTGATGATGAGGTGCTGAAGGACTCTTTCAGAAGGAGCGCGAGCCTTCCACAGCGCACGTAACATTAAAAAACACCACCATTGCGTTGATGAATGAATCTATTTATTTATTAATTTATCTGAGGTGTCGGAACGCCGTACCGGACCGTTCCGGCCCACTTTAACCCCTGTATATAGCGTCAACAAAACTGATGCCGTTGGTTCCACGGGACTTGATTTATTTACCATGCAACGGCATAACAAACCTGAACAATAAAATACGGCAAAATACTTTTGTATACGACGTTGCCGTCCATCAAAGCGACTGATGACTTGACTCTTCTTCTTGACTTCCGGCGGAATAGCTCGCAGTGCATGATGGTGTAGATGTATTGCCGTAGTGTACAGCTTCTGTACCCTACATTTAGGCATGTCACGCGACGAATTTGTAGGGAACGAAAGTAGTGAACGAACATTTCAGTTGAATTTCGAACACCACTACAAAATGGCTGATTCACTATATAGTGCACTATATAGTGAACGAGTGAACATTTCGAACACAGCCTGAGTGAGCCTATGGCTGAACGTGCTCCTGAGTTGCCTCAGCTCGGCATAGAGAGGGTGAGAGGGGTTGTCCAGGATCGCCTGCAGCTTTCCCCTCATTCTCCTCTCCGTCACCGCCTCCACACAGTCCAGCTTCATCCCCACCACAGAGCTCGCCCTCCTCACCAGCTTGTTCAGCTTACTGGCCCCACCGCTCCCAATGCCTCCTCCCCAGCACACAACGGCGAAGAAGGTGACACTGGCTGCCACCGACTGGTAGAACATTCGTAGCAGCCTAGTGCCTACATTGAAGGACCTGAGTCTCCTCAGGAAAAACAGCCTACTCTGTCCCTTCCTGTAGAGGGCCTCGGTATTGTCTGACCTGTCCAGTTTGTTGTTCAGGTGCACCCCAAGGAACTTGCAGGTATCCACCATCTCCACCTCTTCCCCCTTTATTGAAACCGGTAATGGGGGACTCTTTCTGCGTCTGAAGTCCACCACCAGCTCCTTGGTTTTCCCTGTGTTGAGCTGAAGGTGGTTCCCGTCACACCATCCCACAAAGTTCTTCACCAGTTCCCTGTACTCCTCCTCCCCGTTGTCTGTGATACATCCAACAATGGAGGAGTCGTCCGAGAACTTCTGCAGGTGGCATGTTCAGGAGTTGTAGCAGAAATCCGAGGTGTAGAGGGTGAACAAGAATGGTGAAAGTACAGTTCCCTGGGGTGTGCCGGTGTTGCTTGTCACCATGTCTGACAAGCAGTTTCAAGGAACTCAAGGTCGCTTCACAAAAAGGGGGAAGTAAAAGTGTATGTAAAGTGAGTCAGTGTAATTGCACAGGCATTAGGGTAGGGTAGTGTGTGTGTATGGACACAGTAGGGGGGGGGGGGGGGGGGGGGGGTGGGTCAGAGGCCATAGGCCTTTGAGAAGAGGTGTGCCTTTAGTAGTTTTTTAAAGTGCTCCACCTAGTGGCACAGCGGATGTGGAGGGGGAGCTGATTCCACAGAGTGGGGGCGGACGCACAGAAGGCCCTGTCCCCAAAGGTCTTGAGTCTGGTGCGGGAGGATGCCAGCTGGTCATTGGCAGAGGACCTGAGTGACCGCAGGGGGGTGTAAGGATGGAGGAGGTCAGAGAGGTAGCGGGGGCCAGAGCATGTAGGGACTTGTAGGTGAGTAGGAGGATTTTGAACTTGATCCGGGATTTGACTGGTAACCAGTGGAGCTGCATCAGGGTGGGGGTGATGTGCTGCCAGGGCTTAGTGCCAGTTAAAACCCTGGCAGCTGAGTTCTGAACATATTGCAGTCGGTCCAAGGTTTTGGAGGGGAGACCTGTGAGGGGAGACCTGTGAGGTTTAAGAGTTGTTTGCTTCGTTTGATTTGCGGAGGAGGAGGAGAGCCATTGCTACTTGCAGCTTCGACATTTTTGCTGCAGGTAGACGCGCTGTGTACAGGTTGTGGGTTAATTGGGTGCAGGTGTAGTGGTAACTGTGGGGGGGGGGGGGTGGTAGGTTAGATCCTACCGGAGCACACGTGAACCCTCGCGCTAGGAGTAGAGCGCTTACCGCTGTTTGTTGGTTTGCCTTTTTTATTTTCCGTTTGTTATTTTTGGTGTGTCGAACACGCTGGGGTTGCGTGCAACCAAATTGCATGAGGGCACACTGAAGACTAGGGTAGGGTAGTGGTAGGGGTGGGTCAGAGGCCATAGGCCTTTGAGAAGAGGTGGGCCTTTGAGAAGAGGTGTGCCTTTAGTAGTTTTTTAAAGTGCTCCACTGAGTGGCACAGCGGATGTGGAGGGGGAGCTGATTCCACAGAGTGGGGGCGGACGCACAGAAGGCCCTGTCCCCAAAGGTCTTGAGTCTGGTGCGGGGGGATGCCAGCTGGTCATTGGCAGAGGACCTGAGTGACCGCAGGGGGGTGTAAGGATGGAGGAGGTCAGAGAGGTAGCGGGAGCCAGAGCATGTAGGGACTTGTAGGTGAGTAGGAGGATTTTGAACTTGATCCGGGATTTGACTGGTAACCAGTGGAGCTGCATCAGGGTAGGGGTGATGTGCTGCCAGGGCTTAGTGCCAGTTAAAACCCTGGCAGCTGAGTTCTGAACATATTGCAGTCGGTCCAAGGTTTTGGAGGGGAGACCTGTGAGGGGAGACCTGTGAGGTTTAAGAGTTGTTTGCTGTATGCATACGTAGTAAACATCCTTGGTGACTGTTCATAGTGCAAGAATAGATGTGCAAATGTGCGGAATGTGCAAGATGCAAGATGTGCAAATCTTTACAGGTATTCCAGGTACAATATATGAATAGACCTAAAATAACAATGGCTAGAAGACGGTCCAAGGTGTGTGGTGTGGTGTATGTGTAGAGTGGTGTTCAGTCCATTGTACAGTCCGTTGTCTGGTGGTGTTGGGGCTTCCTAGAGCCTGGTGGCTGATGGGATGAAAGAGCCACCCAAGCGCTTTGAGGCACGTGGCTGAGGCTGTGTTCGAAATGTTCACTCGTTCACTCGCTCACTCATTTACTACGTAGTGTTGGCTATATAGGGGGGTTAACTAGTGAACAAGGGGAGACGACGTTAAGTTAATTTCGGACACTCGGGATGACGTTCGGTTGCCATGACAATGCCGCAAGCTTGCGCTCGAGACCCTCAAGTCTCTCGAGTCGCACAAACATGGCAGTTGAAATTGAAAGAATGGTCTATCTGAGCAATGAACTTATGTATCTTCAGTTACAATTTGGCATATTATGTAACACCTATTCGCTACTCAAACGCCGAAGGCGAGCGCTGTACTTGTTGTACTTAAGCGATGGGAAAAAAACGCGTGTATTGTATTAACGCTATCAGCTGATCGCGACGAAGCGTGTTTGTCAGAGTGATAGAGAAACAAGGCGGGGCAAGGGGATGATATTAAGTTGTAATTTGATGATGAGGTGCTGAAGGACTCTTTCAGAAGGAGCGCGAGCCTTCCACAGCGCACGTAACATTAAAAAACACCACCATTGCGTTGATGAATGAATCTATTTATTTATTAATTTATCTGAGGTGTCGGAACGCCGTACCGGACCGTTCCGGCCCACTTTAACCCCTGTATATAGCGTCAACAAAACTGATGCCGTTGGTTCCACGGGACTTGATTTATTTACCATGCAACGGCATAACAAACCTGAACAATAAAATACGGCAAAATACTTTTGTATACGACGTTGCCGTCCATCAAAGCGACTGATGACTTGACTCTTCTTCTTGACTTCCGGCGGAATAGCTCGCAGTGCATGATGGTGTAGATGTATTGCCGTAGTGTACAGCTTCTGTACCCTACATTTAGGCATGTCACGCGACGAATTTGTAGGGAACGAAAGTAGTGAACGAACATTTCAGTTGAATTTCGAACACCACTACAAAATGGCTGATTCACTATATAGTGCACTATATAGTGAACGAGTGAACATTTCGAACACAGCCTGAGTGAGCCTATGGCTGAACGTGCTCCTGAGTTGCCTCAGCTCGGCATAGAGAGGGTGAGAGGGGTTGTCCAGGATCGCCTGCAGCTTTCCCCTCATTCTCCTCTCCGTCACCGCCTCCACACAGTCCAGCTTCATCCCCACCACAGAGCTCGCCCTCCTCACCAGCTTGTTCAGCTTACTGGCCCCACCGCTCCCAATGCCTCCTCCCCAGCACACAACGGCGAAGAAGGTGACACTGGCTGCCACCGACTGGTAGAACATTCGTAGCAGCCTAGTGCCTACATTGAAGGACCTGAGTCTCCTCAGGAAAAACAGCCTACTCTGTCCCTTCCTGTAGAGGGCCTCGGTATTGTCTGACCTGTCCAGTTTGTTGTTCAGGTGCACCCCAAGGAACTTGCAGGTATCCACCATCTCCACCTCTTCCCCCTTTATTGAAACCGGTAATGGGGGACTCTTTCTGCGTCTGAAGTCCACCACCAGCTCCTTGGTTTTCCCTGTGTTGAGCTGAAGGTGGTTCCCGTCACACCATCCCACAAAGTTCTTCACCAGTTCCCTGTACTCCTCCTCCCCGTTGTCTGTGATACATCCAACAATGGAGGAGTCGTCCGAGAACTTCTGCAGGTGGCATGTTCAGGAGTTGTAGCAGAAATCCGAGGTGTAGAGGGTGAACAAGAATGGTGAAAGTACAGTTCCCTGGGGTGTGCCGGTGTTGCTTGTCACCATGTCTGACAAGCAGTTTCAAGGAACTCAAGGTCGCTTCACAAAAAGGGGGAAGTAAAAGTGTATGTAAAGTGAGTCAGTGTAATTGCACAGGCATTAGGGTAGGGTAGTGTGTGTGTATGGACACAGTAGGGGGGGGGTGGGTCAGAGGCCATAGGCCTTTGAGAAGAGGTGTGCCTTTAGTAGTTTTTTAAAGTGCTCCACCTAGTGGCACAGCGGATGTGGAGGGGGAGCTGATTCCACAGAGTGGGGGCGGACGCACAGAAGGCCCTGTCCCCAAAGGTCTTGAGTCTGGTGCGGGAGGATGCCAGCTGGTCATTGGCAGAGGACCTGAGTGACCGCAGGGGGGTGTAAGGATGGAGGAGGTCAGAGAGGTAGCGGGGGCCAGAGCATGTAGGGACTTGTAGGTGAGTAGGAGGATTTTGAACTTGATCCGGGATTTGACTGGTAACCAGTGGAGCTGCATCAGGGTGGGGGTGATGTGCTGCCAGGGCTTAGTGCCAGTTAAAACCCTGGCAGCTGAGTTCTGAACATATTGCAGTCGGTCCAAGGTTTTGGAGGGGAGACCTGTGAGGGGAGACCTGTGAGGTTTAAGAGTTGTTTGCTTCGTTTGATTTGCGGAGGAGGAGGAGAGCCATTGCTACTTGCAGCTTCGACATTTTTGCTGCAGGTAGACGCGCTGTGTACAGGTTGTGGGCTAATTGGGTGCAGGTGTAGTGGTAACTGTGGGGGGGGGGTGGTAGGTTAGATCCTACCGGAGCACACGTGAACCCTCGCGCTAGGAGTAGAGCGCTTACCGCTGTTTGTTGGTTTGCCTTTTTTATTTTCCGTTTGTTATTTTTGGTGTGTCGAACACGCTGGGGTTGCGTGCAACCAAATTGCATGAGGGCACACTGAAGACTAGGGTAGGGTAGTGGTAGGGGTGGGTCAGAGACCATAGGCCTTTGAGAAGAGGTGGGCCTTTGAGAAGAGGTGTGCCTTTAGTAGTTTTTTAAAGTGCTCCACTGAGTGGCACAGCGGATGTGGAGGGGGAGCTGATTCCACAGAGTGGGGGCGGACGCACAGAAGGCCCTGTCCCCAAAGGTCTTGAGTCTGGTGCGGGGGGATGCCAGCTGGTCATTGGCAGAGGACCTGAGTGACCGCAGGGGGGTGTAAGGATGGAGGAGGTCAGAGAGGTAGCGGGAGCCAGAGCATGTAGGAACTTGTAGGTGAGTAGGAGGATTTTGAACTTGATCCGGGATTTGACTGGTAACCAGTGGAGCTGCATCAGGGTAGGGGTGATGTGCTGCCAGGGCTTAGTGCCAGTTAAAACCCTGGCAGCTGAGTTCTGAACATATTGCAGTCGGTCCAAGGTTTTGGAGGGGAGACCTGTGAGGGGAGACCTGTGAGGTTTAAGAGTTGTTTGCTTCGTTTGATTTGCGGAGGAGGAGGAGAGCCATTGCTACTTGCAGCTTCGACATTTTTGCTGCAGGTAGACGCGCTGTGTACAGGTTGTGGGCTAATTGGGTGCAGGTGTAGTGGTAACTGTGGGGGGGGGGGTGGTAGGTTAGATCCTACCAGAGCACACGTGAACCCTCGCGCTAGGAGTAGAGCGCTTACCGCTGTTTGTTGGTTTGCCTTTTTTATTTTCCGTTTGTTATTTTTGGTGTGTCGAACACGCTGGGGTTGCGTGCAACCAAATTGCATGAGGGCACACTGAAGACTAGGGTAGGGTAGTGGTAGGGGTGGGTCAGAGGCCATAGGCCTTTGAGAAGAGGTGGGCCTTTGAGAAGAGGTGTGCCTTTAGTAGTTTTTTAAAGTGCTCCACTGAGTGGCACAGCGGATGTGGAGGGGGAGCTGATTCCACAGAGTGGGGGCGGACGCACAGAAGGCCCTGTCCCCAAAGGTCTTGAGTCTGGTGCGGGGGGATGCCAGCTGGTCATTGGCAGAGGACCTGAGTGACCGCAGGGGGGTGTAAGGATGGAGGAGGTCAGAGAGGTAGCGGGAGCCAGAGCATGTAGGGACTTGTAGGTGAGTAGGAGGATTTTGAACTTGATCCGGGATTTGACTGGTAACCAGTGGAGCTGCATCAGGGTAGGGGTGATGTGCTGCCAGGGCTTAGTGCCAGTTAAAACCCTGGCAGCTGAGTTCTGAACATATTGCAGTCGGTCCAAGGTTTTGGAGGGGAGACCTGTGAGGGGAGACCTGTGAGGTTTAAGAGTTGTTTGCTGTATGCATACGTAGTAAACATCCTTGGTGACTGTTCATAGTGCAAGAATAGATGTGCAAATGTGCGGAATGTGCAAGATGCAAGATGTGCAAATCTTTACAGGTATTCCAGGTACAATATATGAATAGACCTAAAATAACAATGGCTAGAAGACGGTCCAAGGTGTGTGGTGTGGTGTATGTGTAGAGTGGTGTTCAGTCCATTGTACAGTCCGTTGTCTGGTGGTGTTGGGGCTTCCTAGAGCCTGGTGGCTGATGGGATGAAAGAGCCACCCAAGCGCTTTGAGGCACGTGGCTGAGGCTGTGTTCGAAATGTTCACTCGTTCACTCGCTCACTCATTTACTACGTAGTGTTGGCTATATAGGGGGGTTAACTAGTGAACAAGGGGAGACGACGTTAAGTTAATTTCGGACACTCGGGATGACGTTCGGTTGCCATGACAATGCCGCAAGCTTGTGCTCGAGACCCTCAAGTCTCTCGAGTCGCACAAACATGGCAGTTGAAATTGAAAGAATGGTCTATCTGAGCAATGAACTTATGTATCTTCAGTTACAATTTGGCATATTATGTAACACCTATTCGCTACTCAAACGCCGAAGGCGAGCGCTGTACTTGTTGTGCTTAAGCGATGGGAAAAAAACGCGTGTATTGTATTAACGCTATCAGCTGATCGCGACGAAGCGTGTTTGTCAGAGTGATAGAGAAACAAGGCGGGGCAAGGGGATGATATTAAGTTGTAATTTGATGATGAGGTGCTGAAGGACTCTTTCAGAAGGAGCGCGAGCCTTCCACAGCGCACGTAACATTAAAAAACACCACCATTGCGTTGATGAATGAATCTATTTATTTATTAATTTATCTGAGGTGTCGGAACGCCGTACCGGACCGTTCCGGCCCACTTTAACCCCTGTATATAGCGTCAACAAAACTGATGCCGTTGGTTCCACGGGACTTGATTTATTTACCATGCAACGGCATAACAAACCTGAACAATAAAATACGGCAAAATACTTTTGTATACGACATTGCCGTCCATCAAAGCGACTGATGACTTGACTCTTCTTCTTGACTTCCGGCGGAATAGCTCGCAGTGCATGATGGTCTAGATGTATTGCCGTAGTGTACAGCTTCTGTACCCTACATTTAGGCATGTCACGCGACGAATTTGTAGGGAACGAAAGTAGTGAACGAACATTTCAGTTGAATTTCGAACACCACTACAAAATGGCTGATTCACTATATAGTGCACTATATAGTGAACGAGTGAACATTTCGAACACAGCCTGAGTGAGCCTATGGCTGAACGTGCTCCTGAGTTGCCTCAGCTCGGCATAGAGAGGGTGAGAGGGGTTGTCCAGGATCGCCTGCAGCTTTCCCCTCATTCTCCTCTCCGTCACCGCCTCCACACAGTCCAGCTTCATCCCCACCACAGAGCTCGCCCTCCTCACCAGCTTGTTCAGCTTACTGGCCCCACCGCTCCCAATGCCTCCTCCCCAGCACACAACGGCGAAGAAGGTGACACTGGCTGCCACCGACTGGTAGAACATTCGTAGCAGCCTAGTGCCTACATTGAAGGACCTGAGTCTCCTCAGGAAAAACAGCCTACTCTGTCCCTTCCTGTAGAGGGCCTCGGTATTGTCTGACCTGTCCAGTTTGTTGTTCAGGTGCACCCCAAGGAACTTGCAGGTATCCACCATCTCCACCTCTTCCCCCTTTATTGAAACCGGTAATGGGGGACTCTTTCTGCGTCTGAAGTCCACCACCAGCTCCTTGGTTTTCCCTGTGTTGAGCTGAAGGTGGTTCCCGTCACACCATCCCACAAAGTTCTTCACCAGTTCCCTGTACTCCTCCTCCCCGTTGTCTGTGATACATCCAACAATGGAGGAGTCGTCCGAGAACTTCTGCAGGTGGCATGTTCAGGAGTTGTAGCAGAAATCCGAGGTGTAGAGGGTGAACAAGAATGGTGAAAGTACAGTTCCCTGGGGTGTGCCGGTGTTGCTTGTCACCATGTCTGACAAGCAGTTTCAAGGAACTCAAGGTCGCTTCACAAAAAGGGGGAAGTAAAAGTGTATGTAAAGTGAGTCAGTGTAATTGCACAGGCATTAGGGTAGGGTAGTGTGTGTATATGGACACAGTAGGGGGGGGGGGGGGGGGGGGGGGTGGGTCAGAGGCCATAGGCCTTTGAGAAGAGGTGTGCCTTTAGTAGTTTTTTAAAGTGCTCCACTGAGTGGCACAGCGGATGTGGAGGGGGAGCTGATTCCACAGAGTGGGGGCGGACGCACAGAAGGCCCTGTCCCCAAAGGTCTTGAGTCTGGTGCGGGAGGATGCCAGCTGGTCATTGGCAGAGGACCTGAGTGACCGCAGGGGGGTGTAAGGATGAGGGAGGTCAGAGAGGTAGCGGGGGCCAGAGCATGTAGGGACTTGTAGGTGAGTAGGAGGATTTTGAACTTGATCCGGGATTTGACTGGTAACCAGTGGAGCTGCATCAGGGTAGGGGTGATGTGCTGCCAGGGCTTAGTGCCAGTTAAAACCCTGGCAGCTGAGTTCTGAACATATTGCAGTCGGTCCAAGGTTTTGGAGGGGAGACCTGTGAGGGGAGACCTGTGAGGTTTAAGAGTTGTTTGCTTCGTTTGATTTGCGGAGGAGGAGGAGAGCCATTGCTACTTGCAGCTTCGACATTTTTGCTGCAGGTAGACGCGCTGTGTACAGGTTGTGGGCTAATTGGGTGCAGGTGTAGTGGTAACTGTGGGGGGGGCTGGTAGGTTAGA
The DNA here is from genome assembly GCA_036785325.1 of Urophycis tenuis. Taxonomy (NCBI): domain Eukaryota; kingdom Metazoa; phylum Chordata; class Actinopteri; order Gadiformes; family Phycidae; genus Urophycis; species Urophycis tenuis. Next base: position 116,741 of record JAXIVH010000296.1, on the reverse strand, counting down.
TCCTACCGGAGCACACGTGAACCCTCGCGCTAGGAGTAGAGCGCTTACCGCTGTTTGTTGGTTTGCCTTTTTTATTTTCCGTTTGTTATTTTTGGTGTGTCGAACACGCTGGGGTTGCGTGCAACCAAATTGCATGAGGGCACACTGAAGACTAGGGTAGGGTAGTGGTAGGGGTGGGTCAGAGGCCATAGGCCTTTGAGAAGAGGTGGGCCTTTGAGAAGAGGTGTGCCTTTAGTAGTTTTTTAAAGTGCTCCACTGAGTGGCACAGCGGATGTGGAGGGGGAGCTGATTCCACAGAGTGGGGGCGGACGCACAGAAGGCCCTGTCCCCAAAGGTCTTGAGTCTGGTGCGGGGGGATGCCAGCTGGTCATTGGCAGAGGACCTGAGTGACCGCAGGGGGGTGTAAGGATGGAGGAGGTCAGAGAGGTAGCGGGAGCCAGAGCATGTAGGGACTTGTAGGTGAGTAGGAGGATTTTGAACTTGATCCGGGATTTGACTGGTAACCAGTGGAGCTGCATCAGGGTAGGGGTGATGTGCTGCCAGGGCTTAGTGCCAGTTAAAACCCTGGCAGCTGAGTTCTGAACATATTGCAGTCGGTCCAAGGTTTTGGAGGGGAGACCTGTGAGGGGAGACCTGTGAGGTTTAAGAGTTGTTTGCTGTATGCATACGTAGTAAACATCCTTGGTGACTGTTCATAGTGCAAGAATAGATGTGCAAATGTGCGGAATGTGCAAGATGCAAGATGTGCAAATCTTTACAGGTATTCCAGGTACAATATATGAATAGACCTAAAATAACAATGGCTAGAAGACGGTCCAAGGTGTGTGGTGTGGTGTATGTGTAGAGTGGTGTTCAGTCCATTGTACAGTCCGTTGTCTGGTGTTGTTGGGGCTTCCTAGAGCCTGGTGGCTGATGGGATGAAAGAGCCCCCCAAGCGCTTTGAGGCACGTGGCTGAGGCTGTGTTCGAAATGTTCACTCGTTCACTCGCTCACTCATTTACTACGTAGTGTTGGCTATATAGGGGGGTTAACTAGTGAACAAGGGGAGACGACGTTTAGTTAATTTCGGACACTCGGGATGACGTTCGGTTGCCATGACAATGCCGCAAGCTTGCGCTCGAGACCCTCAAGTCTCTCGAGTCGCACAAACATGGCAGTTGAAATTGAAAGAATGGTCTATCTGAGCAATGAACTTATGTATCTTCAGTTACAATTTGGCATATTATGTAACACCTATTCGTTACTCAAACGCCGAAGGCGAGCGCTGTACTTGTTGTGCTTAAGCGATGGGAAAAAAACGCGTGTATTGTATTAACGCTATCAGCTGATCGCGACGAAGCGTGTTTGTCAGAGTGATAGAGAAACAAGGCGGGGCAAGGGGATGATATTAAGTTGTAATTTGATGATGAGGTGCTGAAGGACTCTTTCAGAAGGAGCGCGAGCCTTCCACAGCGCACGTAACATTAAAAAACACCACCATTGCGTTGATGAATGAATCTATTTATTTATTAATTTATCTGAGGTGTCGGAACGCCGTACCGGACCGTTCCGGCCCACTTTAACCCCTGTATATAGCGTCAACAAAACTGATGCCGTTGGTTCCACGGGACTTGATTTATTTACCATGCAACGGCATAACAAACCTGAACAATAAAATACGGCAAAATACTTTTGTATACGACGTTGCCGTCCATCAAAGCGACTGATGACTTGACTCTTCTTCTTGACTTCCGGCGGAATAGCTCGCAGTGCATGATGGTCTAGATGTATTGCCGTAGTGTACAGCTTCTGTACCCTACATTTAGGCATGTCACGCGACGAATTTGTAGGGAACGAAAGTAGTGAACGAACATTTCAGTTGAATTTCGAACACCACTACAAAATGGCTGATTCACTATATAGTGCACTATATAGTGAACGAGTGAACATTTCGAACACAGCCTGAGTGAGCCTATGGCTGAACGTGCTCCTGAGTTGCCTCAGCTCGGCATAGAGAGGGTGAGAGGGGTTGTCCAGGATCGCCTGCAGCTTTCCCCTCATTCTCCTCTCCGTCACCGCCTCCACACAGTCCAGCTTCATCCCCACCACAGAGCTCGCCCTCCTCACCAGCTTGTTCAGCTTACTGGCCCCACCGCTCCCAATGCCTCCTCCCCAGCACACAACGGCGAAGAAGGTGACACTGGCTGCCACCGACTGGTAGAACATTCGTAGCAGCCTAGTGCCTACATTGAAGGACCTGAGTCTCCTCAGGAAAAACAGCCTACTCTGTCCCTTCCTGTAGAGGGACTCGGTATTGTCTGACCTGTCCAGTTTGTTGTTCAGGTGCACCCCAAGGAACTTGCAGGTATCCACCATCTCCACCTCTTCCCCCTTTATGGAAACCGCTAATGGGGGACTCTTTCTGCGTCTGAAGTCCACCACCAGCTCCTTGGTTTTCCCTGTGTTGAGCTGAAGGTGGTTCCCGTCACACCATCCCACAAAGTTCTTCACCAGTTCCCTGTACTCCTCCTCCCCGTTGTCTGTGATACATCCAACAATGGAGGAGTCGTCCGAGAACTTCTGCAGGTGGCATGTTCAGGAGTTGTAGCAGAAATCCGAGGTGTAGAGGGTGAACAAGAATGGTGAAAGTACAGTTCCCTGGGGTGTGCCGGTGTTGCTTGTCACCATGTCTGACAAGCAGTTTCAAGGAACTCAAGGTCGCTTCACAAAAAGGGGGAAGTAAAAGTGTATGTAAAGTGAGTCAGTGTAATTGCACAGGCATTAGGGTAGGGTAGTGTGTGTATATGGACACAGTAGGGGGGGGGGGGGGGGGGGGGGGGGGGTGGGTCAGAGGCCATAGGCCTTTGAGAAGAGGTGTGCCTTTAGTAGTTTTTTAAAGTGCTCCACTGAGTGGCATAGCGGATGTGGAGGGGGAGCTGATTCCACAGAGTGGGGGCGGACGCACAGAAGGCCCTGTCCCCAAAGGTCTTGAGTCTGGTGCGGGAGGATGCCAGCTGGTCATTGGCAGAGGACCTGAGTGACCGCAGGGGGGTGTAAGGATGGAGGAGGTCAGAGAGGTAGCGGGGGCCAGAGCATGTAGGGACTTGTAGGTGAGTAGGAGGATTTTGAACTTGATCCGGGATTTGACTGGTAACCAGTGGAGCTGCATCAGGGTAGGGGTGATGTGCTGCCAGGGCTTAGTGCCAGTTAAAACCCTGGCAGCTGAGTTCTGAACATATTGCAGTCGGTCCAAGGTTTTGGAGGGGAGACCTGTGAGGGGAGACCTGTGAGGTTTAAGAGTTGTTTGCTTCGTTTGATTTGCGGAGGAGGAGGAGAGCCATTGCTACTTGCAGCTTCGACATTTTTGCTGCAGGTAGACGCGCTGTGTACAGGTTGTGGGCTAATTGGGTGCAGGTGTAGTGGTAACTGTGGGGGGGGGTGGTAGGTTAGATCCTACCGGAGCACACGTGAACCCTCGCGCTAGGAGTAGAGCGCTTACCGCTGTTTGTTGGTTTGCCTTTTTTATTTTCCGTTTGTTATTTTTGGTGTGTCGAACACGCTGGGGTTGCGTGCAACCAAATTGCATGAGGGCACACTGAAGACTAGGGTAGGGTAGTGGTAGGGGTGGGTCAGAGGCCATAGGCCTTTGAGAAGAGGTGGGCCTTTGAGAAGAGGTGTGCCTTTAGTAGTTTTTTAAAGTGCTCCACTGAGTGGCACAGCGGATGTGGAGGGGGAGCTGATTCCACAGAGTGGGGGCGGACGCACAGAAGGCCCTGTCCCCAAAGGTCTTGAGTCTGGTGCGGGGGGATGCCAGCTGGTCATTGGCAGAGGACCTGAGTGACCGCAGGGGGGTGTAAGGATGGAGGAGGTCAGAGAGGTAGCGGGAGCCAGAGCATGTAGGGACTTGTAGGTGAGTAGGAGGATTTTGAACTTGATCCGGGATTTGACTGGTGACCAGTGGAGCTGCATCAGGGTGGGGGTGATGTGCTGCCAGGGCTTAGTGCCAGTTAAAACCCTGGCAGCTGAGTTCTGAACATATTGCAGTCGGTCCAAGGTTTTGGAGGTGAGACCTGTGAGGGGAGACCTGTGAGGTTTAAGAGTTGTTTGCTTCGTTTGATTTGCGGAGGAGGAGGAGAGCCATTGCTACTTGCAGCTTCGACATTTTTGCTGCAGGTAGACGCGCTGTGTACAGGTTGTGGGCTAATTGGGTGCAGTTGTAGTGGTAACTGTGGGGGGGGGGTGGGGGGTGGTAGGTTAGATCCTACCGGAGCACACGTGAACCCTCGCGCTAGGAGTAGAGCGCTTACCGCTGTTTGTTGTTTTGCCTTTTTTATTTTCCGTTTGTTATTTTTGGTGTGTCGAACGCGCTGGGGTTGCGTGCAACCAAATTGCATGAGGGCACACTGAAGACTAGTTTAGAAATATCCAGGGCTTTGGTCTGAAGTTAGATGCGGGGCTGCTCTAGCCTGGTGGGAAGTTGGGTTGATACATCTGTATTCAGCTTGCCGGCTGTGCTGTACAAAGTCGCGTCATAGCCATCATTTTATTTTTCTTCTGATATTATATAAACATTGTCACCCGTCTGCCCATGCAATCATACTTCATTGTTGAGTGAACGATCTCAAATATAGACTATCTTTAATAATAATAATAGATTGAATTTATATAGCACCTTTTAAGATAAGATATTTCTTTATTAATCCCCCTTAGGAGAAATTCACAGTAACCAGCAGTACAGGGGATAGATTAGTGCAAAAGAGCCTGACTATAATAGACAATAAATAGATCTACCTAGACAAGATTAGGTCAAATAAGTTAAATTAAATGCGAGCTCTTAAGTAAGGTCGGTGAAAAAGTGAGAACCTGTATGCATACCTGTATGCATACGTAGTAAACATCCTTGGTGACTGTTCATAGTGCAAGAATAGATGTGCAAATGTGCGGAATGTGCAAGATGCAAGATGTGCAAATCTTTACAGGTATTCCAGGTACAATATATGAATAGACCTAAAATAACAATGGCTAGAAGACGGTCCAAGGTGTGTGGTGTGGTGTATGTGTAGAGTGGTGTTCAGTCCATTGTACAGTCCGTTGTCTGGTGTTGTTGGGGCTTCCTAGAGCCTGGTGGCTGATGGGATGAAAGAGCCCCCCAAGCGCTTTGAGGCACGTGGCTGAGGCTGTGTTCGAAATGTTCACTCGCTCACTCATTTACTACGTAGTGTTGGCTATATAGGGGGGTTAACTAGTGAACAAGGGGAGACGACGTTTAGTTAATTTCGGACACTCGGGATGACGTTCGGTTGCCATGACAATGCCGCAAGCTTGCGCTCGAGACGCTCAAGTCGCTCGAGTCGTTCGAGACGCACAAACATGGCAGTTGAAATTGAAAGAATGGTCTATCTGAGCAATGAACTTATGTATCTTCAGTTACAATTTGGCATATTATGTAACACCTATTCGTTACTCAAACGCCGAAGGCGAGCGCTGTACTTGTTGTGCTTAAGCGATGGGAAAAAAAACGCGTGTATTGTATTAACGCTATCAGCTGATCGCGACGAAGCGTGTTTGTCAGAGTGATAGAGAAACAAGGCGGGGCAAGGGGATGATATTAAGTTGTAATTTGATGATGAGGTGCTGAAGGACTCTTTCAGAAGGAGCGCGAGTCTTCCACAGTGCACGTAACATTAAAAAACACCACCATTGCGTTGATGAATGAATCTATTTATTTATTAATTTATCTGAGGTGTCGGAACGCCGTACCGGACCGTTCCGGCCCACTTTAACCCCTGTATATAGCGTCAACAAAACTGATGCCGTTGGTTCCACGGGACTTGATTTATTTACCATGCAAGGGCATAACAAACCTGAACAATAAAATACGGCAAAATACTTTTGTATACGACGTTGCCGTCCATCAAAGCGACTGATGACTTGACTCTTCTTCTTGACTTCCGGCGGAATAGCTCGCAGTGCATGATGGTCTAGATGTATTGCCGTAGTGTACAGCTTCTGTACCCTACATTTAGGCATGTCACGCGACGAATTTGTAGGGAACGAAAGTAGTGAACGAACATTTCAGTTGAATTTCGAACACCACTACAAAATGGCTGATTAACTATATAGTGCACTATATAGTGAACGAGTGAACATTTCGAACACAGCCTGAGTGAGCCTATGGCTGAACGTGCTCCTGAGTTGCCTCAGCTCGGCATAGAGAGGGTGAGAGGGGTTGTCCAGGATCGCCTGCAGCTTTCCCCTCATTCTCCTCTCTGTCACCGCCTCCACACAGTCCAGCTTCATCCCCACCACAGAGCTCGCCCTCCTCACCAGCTTGTTCAGCTTACTGGCCCCACCGCTCCCAATGCCTCCTCCCCAGCACACAACGGCGAAGAAGGTGACACTGGCTGCCACCGACTGGTAGAACATTCGTAGCAGCCTAGTGCCTACATTGAAGGACCTGAGTCTCCTCAGGAAAAACAGCCTACTCTGTCCCTTCCTGTAGAGGGACTCGGTATTGTCTGACCTGTCCAGTTTGTTGTTCAGGTGCACCCCAAGGAACTTGCAGGTATCCACCATCTCCACCTCTTCCCCCTTTATGGAAACCGCTAATGGGGGACTCTTTCTGCGTCTGAAGTCCACCACCAGCTCCTTGGTTTTCCCTGTGTTGAGCTGAAGGTGGTTCCCGTCACACCATCCCACAAAGTTCTTCACCAGTTCCCTGTACTCCTCCTCCCCGTTGTCTGTGATACATCCAACAATGGAGGAGTCGTCCGAGAACTTCTGCAGGTGGCATGTTCAGGAGTTGTAGCAGAAATCCGAGGTGTAGAGGGTGAACAAGAATGGAGAAAGTACAGTTCCCTGGGGTGTGCCGGTGTTGCTTGTCACCATGTCTGACAAGCAGTTTCAAGGAACTCAAGGTCGCTTCACAAAAAGGGGGAAGTAAAAGTGTATGTAAAGTGAGTCAGTGTAATTGCACAGGCATTAGGGTAGGGTAGTGGTAGGGGTGGGTCAGAGGCCATAGGCCTTTGAGAAGAGGTGTGCCTTTAGTAGTTTTTTAAAGTGCTCCACTGAGTGGCACAGCGGATGTGGATGGGGAGCTGTTTCCACAGAGTGGGGGCGGACGCACAGAAGGCCCTGTCCCCAAAGGTCTTGAGTCTGGTGCGGGGGGATGCCAGCTGGTCATTGGCAGAGGACCTGAGTGACCGCAGGGGGGTGTAAGGATGGAGGAGGTCAGAGAGGTAGCGGGAGCCAGAGCATGTAGGGACTTGTAGGTGAGTAGGAGGATTTTGAACTTGATCCGGGATTTGACTTGTAACCAGTGGAGCTGCATCAGGGTAGGGGTGATGTGCTGCCAGGGCTTAGTGCCAGCTAAAACCCTGGCAGCTGAGTTCTGAACGGTCCAAGGTTTTGGAGGGGAGACCTGTGAGGATGGCATTTCAATAGTCCAGACGGGAGGACTAGGGGAGGATGGGAGGACGACAGTGAGGGTCGAAGTCTTGCGATGTTTCTCAGGTAGTTGGATTTGGTTTTTACAAAAGGCATCACTGCGTGTTATACATTTATCAGCTTAGCAACTAAGAATAAAGAAGCAAGACGTTGCTTCCATTTCAGACGTTTTGGTGAAATAAAAAAGGGTAATTACAGCGTGTGCTTGCTCAGCAAAATCGTTAACAAGATGGCTGCTTGCCATTCGCCAAACAAACAAACTGCCCGTGAACACGTGAATTGCGTTACATTCACCATTGCTCAATGCATCTTGGATAATGACGTCCGTTTCAATGCAATTCTCAAATCACAATGACATATAATCTCTTTAAACACATATGTATCTGACACATGAACTGTCAATCTTAATGTTAACTTAACATATATGCAATTTCATGCAGTCTAAATGTAATCAAAAAACACATCAGGTCTAGGTTTAGATATTGACCTGTTAAGAGACAGTCATTTAGTGAGGGACTTCTATCTTCGTGGGATGAAGCATCAAACAGAACCTGTAGTTTCGTTGTCGCCTTATCCTCCCTCAATACAGCGTGATGAGGTACTGAGATACACTTCGTGGTGCAACCTGGACACATCTTCAGTTATGTAACCGGGGTCACAGGGTGTTTCGGGTCTTACATCAGACACCCTCACCCGGGTGACCCAGCCGGGGATGATCAGGCCCCGACTTGTGTCCAGGTAGCGCACTACGCCATGCATCCCCCCTCTTCAACCAGAGCCATCGAGAAGCCTTTTCCGCTGCTTCCATGGTGTTCTTCATGGCTTTGTCTGTGCAGTCATCAGATCCCAAGGAGTCTCAGGACCCGGTGTAGAGACTGGCCTGCAAAGCCACTGCAACCCACTTCAATGGGCTTGCAGCGGGCCTTCCACCCATTCCTCCGACACTCAGCCACCAGGTCAGCATACTTTGCCTTTTTCCGCTCATGTGCTTCCTCCATCTGATCTTCCCAGGGGACAGTTAGCTCCAGTAGTACCACATGCCTGCTTGCTCTGGACATCAAGACAATGTCTGGCTGGAATGTTGTTGCTGCGATGGTGTCTGGGAATCTCAACTGTCTGTCAAGATCCACCAGTAATTGCCAGTCCCTTGCTGATGCCAGTAGGCCCTCCCTGGGTCTTCTTTGGGGGCTGAGACTTCTCGCCTGCTTGGACGAAGGTGATTGCACACTTGGATGGGTGTTGCTGCTTGCTGTTGTTTATGCCAGTGCAGATAGTGTCTGCTACCGCCCGCAGAACCTGGTCGTGACTGGGCGGTAGTCATTGTGGCAGGAGGGAGACGACTTTTTCTGCACCGGGATGATGGTGCTGGCTTTGAAGCACGTGGGGACAACAGCCTGGCTCAGCGAGGTGTTGAAGATGTCTGAAGACATCTGTGAGCTCCTCAGCACAGTCCCTCAGTACATGACCAGGAATGTTGTCGGGACCAGAGGCTTTCTGTGGGTTCGTCCCTCTGAGGGATCGCCTCACGCTATCTGGGGATAGCGTCAACACCTGGAGGAGGGGAGGGGGGCGGTGCTTGGTGCTGAGACCGATGCACAGAGTGAACCATCGTGTCATCCAGCGTGTTTGGAGGCGAGAGACGAGGAAAACAAATGCACACATGCACATGGCGATATATCGAGGCCGGAAAAATGATCGAGTTCATTTTCATTTATCGTGCGATTAATTGATTTATTGATTATCGTCCCAGGCCTAAATGTTCTGGTAGAGTTCATACAGTGCCTCGCTCCTGTTGTTGTTGGAGCCAGTGGGGATGTATATTGCTACCAGCAATATGGCACTAAATTCCCTCGGCAGGTAAAATGGCCGGCATTTAATAACCATAAACTCCAGTGTTGAGCAGTGTGTGCAAACCACAGCAACGTCGCGGCACCAGGCATCACTGATGTAAACACAGAGTCCCCCGCCGCGAGTCTTCCCCCCCTCGACGAGCACTCTGTCCGCCCGGTAGCTTGTTAGCCTGGCCAGTTGTCAATACATTTCCTTGGAGTGTTGAATTCACTAACTTTTTCCTTACACTTGTGAGTTTTGAAGAGGACTTTTACGAACTTATCCGGAAAGACGGAAGAGACGTCGACGCAGCAGTAGCCTTAGCAACAGAGAGTTGAAGCTATCAGAAAAGTGCTCTTTTAAATAAACTCCTGGTGTACTTACAAACTTTAAAATGCCTCGTTTTGTGAGTACAGACCATATATGTACTACTACAGAAGTTGGGTAACAATCCATGCATTATTAGTAGGGTAATTTACGAGATATACACATTGTACTGTACACTCCAATACTAAGCCATTCGGCTGATACCCCTAAACTTGATACATATTGACCGTCGCTAAAAATGCATCTGAGGGGGTATTTGGCTGGATTATTGGTGGAAAATTACCTCAGGGTGAATTTTACTCCGAACCATCACTTTAAGAGAGCTTAACAAGTGGCTGCATACCGGGGTTGAAAGTAAGTACAAGTAAACCAAATCTTGCGCTTCTTTTTCACGGGTAAACACCGGTCACATGGACCCACAGCACACCCCTCTCTTAAAGAAAGACTACACTATTTGGGCTGCTGAACCTCAATCGGTTTTCAATAAGTTTTACTTGCAGCATTTGTAGCTCTGGATTAACGTACACAGTCAGTCAGTCAGTCATTTTCTAAACCGCTTATCCTCTAGAGGGGGCTGGAGCCAATCCCAGCTACAACGGGCGAGAGGCGGGGTACACCCTGGACAGGTCGCCAGCCTATCACAGGGCTAACATATAGCAACGAACAACCATTCACACTCACATACACACCTATGGTCAATTTAGAGACACCAATTAACCTAATCCCCAACCTGCATGTTTTTGGTCTGTGTAATTCAGAAGTAATTCAGTCTTTCACCACAATGGGAAACTACAGCTCCCATAATGCACCGCGGCAAACCAAGAAGTACATCGTTAAATACCGGTCTCTGCGATTCACTTAATCAAACATTCCAAAAGCTAACGAAACAAGCATGGACAGACATTTCGTTTACTTTGATCATCAGTAACTAAACTGCTTGGATCTACCTGAGCATAGCGTGATCGCGTTCTCTTTAACGTACAACACCAGGGAGCGGACGTAAACATAGTGCAACAATTCAGCATAGCGATAGCAGACAACATGAAGCATACAACATGAAAGTGGTTTAATATACACCCTCTGGTGCAACCTAGACACATCATCAGTGATGTAACCTGAGGTCATAGGGTGTTTCGGGTCTCTCAACATCAGACACCCTCGCCCAGGCGACCCAGCCGGGGGTGATCAGACCCCGGCTTGTGTCTAGGTAGCTTGTGTGGCCCACGGATCACCCCTCCTGATCCACAGCCATCTTGATGCCTTCTCAGCAGCATCAGTGGTGTTCTTGATGGCTTTCTTGCTGTGCAGTCCCCTTATTCCCAACAACTTGAGGGCCCTGCAGAGTGACTGGCCTGCGAAACCTCGGCATCCAACCTCAATGGGACTGCATCGAGTCTTCCATCCGTTGCGCCGGCATTCGCCTGCCAGCTCCTCATACTTGGCCCTCTTCCTCTCAAATGCCTCCTCCATCCGGTCTTCCCAGGGCACAGTCAACTCCAGCAGTATCACCTGCCTTGTTGATTCTGACATAAGAACCAAGTCCGGCCTGAGTGTGGTCACTGCGATGGTCTCTGGGAATTTAAGCTGTTTCCCCAAGTCCACCTTCAGCTGCCAGTCCCTAGCTGTTGTCAGGAGCCCCCCTGTTTGGCCTGGGCGGTGTTGAGGCTTCTCACCAGATTTAACAAAGGTGATTGAATGCCTAGCTGGCTGTTGCTGCTTGCTGAGAAAAAAAGCAGACAAGAAAACAGTGAATTCAGAGAGTTTCCCAAGTGGCTGCATACCGGGGTTGAAAGTAAGTACAAGTAAACCAAATCTCGCGCTTCCTTTTCACGGGTAAACACCGGTCACATGGACCCACAGCACACCCCTCTCTTAAAGAAAGACTAAACTATTTGGGCTGCTGAACCTCAAACGGTTTTCAATAAGTTTTACTTGCAGCATTTGTAGCTCTGGATTAACGTACACAGTCAGTCAGTCAGTCATTTTCTAAACCGCTTATCCTCTAGAGGAGGCTGGAGCCAATCCCAGCTACAACGGACGAGAGACGGGGTACACCCTGGACAGGTTGCCAGCCTATCACAGGGCTAACATATAGCAACGAACAACCATTCACACTCACATACACACCTATGGTCAATTTAGAGACACCAATTAACCTAATCCCCAACCTGCATGTTTTTGGTCTGTGTAATTCAGAATTAATTCAGTCTTTTACCACAATGGGAAACTACAGCTCCCATAATGCCCCGTGGCAAACCAAGAAGTACATCGTTAAATACCGGTCTCTGCGATTCACTTAATCAAACATTCCAAAAGCTAAAGAAACAAGCATGGACAGACACGGATGAGACAGCAACTTTAGAAGTCCCAATGTTAGCATTATGTCTCACAGCTTTACCATTTCGTTAACTTTGATCATCAGTAACTAAACTGCTTGGATCTACCGGAGCATAGCGTGATCGCGTTCTCTTTAACGTACAACACCAGGGAGCGGACGTAAACATAGTGCAACAATACAGCATAGCGATAGCAGACAACATGAAGCGTACAACATGAAAGCAGACAAGAAAACAGTGAATTCAGAGAGTTTCCCAAGTGGCTGCATACCGGGGTTGAAAGTAAGTACAAGTAAACCAAATCTCGCGCTTCCTTTTCACGGGTAAACACCGGTCACATGGACCCACAGCACACCCCTCTCTTAAAGAAAGACTACACTATTTGGGCTGCTGAACCTCAAACGGTTTTCAATAAGTTTTACTTGCAGCATTTGTAGCTCTGGATTAACGTACACAGTCAGTCAGTCAGTCATTTTCTAAACCGCTTATCCTCTAGAGGGTCGCGGGGGGGCTGGAGCCAATCCCATCTACAACGGGGGAGAAGTGGGGTACACCCTGGACAGGTCGCCAGTCTATCACAGGGCTAACATATAGCAACGAACAACCATTCACACTCACACACACACCTATGGTCAATTTAGAGACACCAATTAACCTAATACCCAACCTGCATGTTTTTGGTCTGTGTAATTCAGAAGTAATTCAGTCTTTCACCACAATGGGAAACTACAGCTCCCATAATGCCCCGCAGCAAACCAAGAAGTACATCGTTAAATACCGGTCTCTGCGATTCACTTAATCAAACATTCCAAAAGCTAAAGAAACAAGCATGGACAGACACGGATGAGACAGCAACTTTAGAAGTCCCAATGTTAGCATTATGTCTCACAGCTGTACCATTTCCTGTATTCTATTATTCTATTTACCTGTATTCAGTTTGCCGGCTGTTCTGTACAAAGTCGCGTCATAGCCATAATTTTATTTTTCTTCTGATATTATATAAGCATTGTCACCCGTCTGCCCATGCAATCATACTTCATTGTGGAGTGAACGATCTCAAATATAGACGATCTTTAATAATAATAATAATAGATTGAATTTATATAGCGCCTTTCAAGGAACTCAAGGTCGCTTCACAAAAATGGGGGAGTAAAAGTGTATGTAAAGTGAGTCAGTGTAATTGCACAGGCATTAGGGTAGGGGAGTGTGTGTGTACACAGTGGGGGGGGGTGGCGGGTCAGAGGCCATTGGCCTTTGAGAAGTGGTGTGCCTTTAGTAGCTTTTTAAAGTGCTCGACCGAGTGGCACAGCGGATGTGGAGGGGGAGCTGATTCCACAGAGTGGGGGCGGACGCACAGAAGGCCCTGTACCCAACAGACAGGTCATCTGCTGGAAAAATTGGGCCAAGTTTTCTCAATGGATTCCTGGTCAGAACCCCTATTGGAACATATTAAAACCTTGGGCATGTTGAATTTTGTACAAAAATCCAATATGGCCACTGTATTCCAAAATGGTAGTTTTTTCACCATTTTTGGCTATATTTGAGGGGTTTTGTAATTGAAAACAGTGTTATATTACCAAAAATAATGTAGTCATCTATCAAGTCCATATTCATTTTCAAATTTTAAATTACTTTAATAATGACTTTTTTTCTGATTATTTTCAAATACCGGATATTATTTGTTTTTAAGTTACATACATGCCTTAATGGTTGAACACAGAGCAAAACATGTTTGCATTAAGCATTTAGAGAGGTCCCCACCCACCCACCTACCCCCACTCCCCTCCCCCCAAAAAGTACAGTAGATTCCATTGTGCATAAAAAATGCTATTGTGAACTCTATGTAAAATGAAGGAAATTATTATTATTATTGTTATTTACTATTTTATCATCCTATTATTGTTTTTGTTATTATTATTTAACATTTTTTGTGTGGTGTATGTTTCTCTGCAATTTTTCGCCTTACAAGTCTGGCAAAAGCCTTGATTAAATCAGCTTCTCGTAAACCATGACCCTTCAACATAGGTGGTGGGTCCTGCTAAGCTGGAATGCAAAACTTGTTTCTTTAGACCAATTTTAGAAAATGCAATTTAATCTTGAAAGTTTTGCTCAAGGTGGATCTTGAGGTACAGTGTTTGCCTTATTGGTGGGACCTTCAGACTGAAATCCAAAGAGATCTCAAAGTCTTTCAAGAGTTCTATCATGAGGAATGCTTGTTTATCTTGAATTACCCTACTACGTCTTATCATTTCATCAAAGTACTCCGTAGCTTTGCGTTCTTGCGTTGCCTCATAAGTTGATGTCACCTTCTTTTCATAGGATTATATGAAAGCAGCATAACATTTCTTATGGTAGTACACATCAGCTTTAGCAAGACATCAATTCGTTTTGCTGCTTCGTAATAACAGCCTTGTTCATCTAGTAGCCCCTTGGCTACTGATTATTTGAGCTTGAGTGCAGATCTTTCTTCTGAGCTGCGTGCCAGTCCTCCATCATTATATGGTTTAGCATCTCCCTCTGAATACTGATTACAAATCAGACAAGATTTTGCAGACAATTCTTTTGCTCGTGAAAGTTTTGTTCTCTTCTGTGCAGTATGTGATGAAGATTGATTGTCTTCGCCTTCACTGGCTTCTTGTTCATCAAACCTGACATTTGCTTCTTTAAGTTTTAAGGACTGAAGCTCTTTTGTCTTAAGCCTGTTTCTAAATGAAATGGCACATGCTGTGTGAGTAAACAAGGTCCCGTTACAGCTTTCTGGAAGCCTTGATACCACTTCACGGAATGATTTGTATGGTTGCTCTATACACATTATTTGATCTAATTTAGACCATAGATCGGCATTCTTCCTTATAATCTCGAATGCTAGTGATTGAATTGGCTTTCTGACCTTACCATCAATAAATGAATCGCATAGGATGCATCAATAATGAAGAAGAATTACTCTTTTGATCCTGTGAGGGAAATTTGGTCTCTGCATTTAACCCAATCGTGAATTAGTGGAAAAACACTCAGCACACAGTGATGGTGAGGCACACAGTGAGGTGAAGCACACTAATCCCGAGGCAGTGAGCTGCCAACAGCTCACTGATTCAGGATCACTGATTCAACAGCTCAAGATTCAGGATCATTCGTTATCGGGAGAACATTCACGGACATAAGTACAATTTAAATGTACCTTTCCCAACTGTCCCAAAAATACTTATCTTTTCAGTCCTAACTGAATTTACACAGTGCTATAATGAAGACAACTGTGACGGGGTCCTTCTTTTAACCTCCTCAAAACACAATAAAACAGGCGTAGTCGGAAGCTCTTATTCTGCAGACGTTTATTTCTTTTCGGCCTTCCAAGTAGAAAGGAAAACTATTTACAAAAATAAAGCAAATAAGATGAAAAATCAGATACAAAAAAAAAACCTCAGGTGACAAAGTTCCAACCTGCCGCTCATTGTGGTGTTACCTCCTTTGTAACCCGTGTAACCCCAGTAATATTTATATAATAACATCTCTTCACAATCAATTCTCATATTGTGAAGATTATGTGTAGCTCATTATCATTTATGACAGTTGTCATTCAGGGTTAGGGGTAATGACAATTAGCCTGGTGATACCAGCTACGTACTTCCGCCCAATTTGATTGTGCTCCGTAATGTAGTCTGGAAAAGCCCTCGTTGCTTGCAATTACTGGAAATCTGAATCTGACCATGTCATTAATGTACCATGACATAGTTATGACAGTGTCATGACACCCTTATGTAGAGATACATTCAAGTAAATTGTTGCCCCGTTTCTGTAGATTTATTTTTTTAAGAAATCGTGCTAATATGCTAATCAGCAAACTAACAGAGTTGGGTTTTGGAGCACATGTCTACTGTCGAATGCTATGGTGGTGGTAGGTTTGAGTTATTACAGTGTCATTACACTCTTGTAGATTTTTTTTTTTTTAAAGAAAACATGCTAATGTGCTAATCAGTGAATTAAGAGAGGATGAGAGATGATGGAACAGAACAGTTTTGGAAAGTGGCCATTGATTTAAAGAATACCAGCAAATAGTATATTGTGGTGACTGTCGCTTGACAAGCGAAGCATGCCAAACCGGGACACCCAGGCGCCGATAAAAGCCCTTGCTACGTCGGTGGTAGTCGTGGTCTGCAAAGGCACTGCCTCCTTGTTTTTGTTAGCCACCATAGGGTGAATTCTGGGGGGGGCTTCTGTGGTGACTGTCGCTTGACAAGCGAATTCCCCCTCTAGATCACTGGTGGTATGTTCCACTATGTTGTGGGCGTGACTGCCTATGTTTTTACTATGTTGTTGTGTTTTGGGAAAATAAACGAGCTGACATGTTCCCATGCGCTCAAGCAAATAAACGACTAATTCATTTGTATAAACACACGCACTAAAATATCTGAAAAGAAATGGCTAATTGTTTGATTTTTTTGGGCTAATTTTCAATTGTTTCTAGTTTTAGTGTTTTCAATATGATTTCCAATTTTTTTTTGGTTTGTATTTCAGTTGTGGGAGATATATTTCCATAGGAAGTTTATATCTCACTGATATCTCACAACGATTTACCATAATGATAAATGTTTTATTGAATTCTATGGTGAAAAATGATATTTCTTTTACTTAAAATGCTAAGTCAACCTTTATGAATATGAATTTGATACAAGAGGACATTATTTTTGCTAATATGACACTGTTTTCAATTGCAAACCCCCTGAAATATAGCCAAAAATGGTGAAAAAACTGCCATTTTGGAATACGGTGGCCATATTGGATTTTTGGACAAAATTCAACATGCCCCAAGTTTTAATCTGTTCCAATAGGGGTTCTGACCAGGAATCCATTGAGTAAACTTTGACCAAAAACTAGGCCCAATTTTTCCAGCAGATGACCTCTCTACAAAGGTCTTGAGTCTGGTGCGGGGTTTGCCAAGTGGTCATTGGCAGAGGACCTGAGTGACCGCAGGGGGGTGTAAGGATGGAGGAGGTCAGAGAGGTAGCGGGGGCCAGAGCATGTAGGGACTTGTAGGTGAGTAGAAGGATTTTGAACTTGATCCGGGATTTGACTGGTGACCAGTGGAGCTGCATCAGGGTGGGGGTGATGTGCTGCCAGGGCTTAGTGCCAGTTAAAACCCTGGCAGCTGAGTTCTGAACATATTGCAGTCGGTCCAAGGTTTTGGAGGGTAGACCTGTGAGGGGAGACCTGTGAGGTTTAAGAGTTGTTTGCTTCGTTTGATTTGCGGAGGAGGAGGAGAGCCATTGCTACTTGCAGCTTCGACATTTTTGCTGCAGGTAGACGCGCTGCGTACAGGTTGTTGGCTAATTGGGTGCAGGTGTAGTGGTAACTGTGGGGGGGGGTGGTAGGTTAGATCCTACCGGAGCACACGTGAACCCTCGCGCTAGGAGTAGAGCGCTTACCGCTGTTTGTTGTTTTGCCTTTTTTATTTTCCGTTTGTTATTTTTGGTGTGTCGAACGCGCTGGGGTTGCGTGCAACCAAATTGCATGAGGGCACACTGAAGACTAGTTTAGAAATATCCAGGGCTTTGGTCTGAAGTTAGATGCGGGGCTGCTCTAGCCTGGTGGGAAGTTGGGTTGATACACCTGTATTCAGTTTGCCGGCTGTGCTGTACAAAGTCGCATCATAGCCATCATTTTATTTTTCTTCTGATATTATATAAGCATTGTCACCCGTCTGCCCATGCAATCATACTTCATTGTGGAGTGAACGATCTCAAATATAGACGATCTTTAATAATAATAATAGATTGAATTTATATAGCACCTTTTAAGATAAGATATTTCTTTATTAATCCCCCTTAGGAGAAATTCACAGTAACCAGCAGTACAGGGGATAGATTAGTGCAAAAGAGCCTAACTATAATAGACAATAAATAGATCTACCTAGACAAGATTAGGTCAAATAAGTTAAATTAAATGCGAGCTCTTAAGTCAGGTCGGTGAAAAAGTGAGAACCTGTATGCATACCTGTATGCATACGTAGTAAACATCCTTGGTGACTGTTCATAGTGCAAGAATAGATGTGCACATGTGCGGATTGTGCAAGATGCAAGATGTGCAAATCTTTACAGGTATTCCAGGTACAATATATGAATAGACCTAAAATAACAATGGCTAGAAGACGGTCCAAGGTGTGTGGTGTGGTGTATGTGTAGAGTGGTGTTCAGTCCATTGTACAGTCCGTTGTCTGGTGGTGTTGGGGCTTCCTAGAGCCTGGTGGCTGATGGGATGAAAGAGCCCCCCAAGCGCTTTGAGGCTGTGTTCGAAATGTTCACTCGTTCACTCTCTCACTCATTTACTACGTAGTGTTGGCTATATAGGGGGGTTAACTAGTGAACAAGGGGAGACGACGTTTAGTTAATTTCGGACACTCGGGATGACGTTCGGTTGCCATGACAATGCCGCAAGCTTGCGCTCGAGACGCTCAAGTCGCTCGAGTCGCTCGAGACGCACAAACATGGCAGTTGAAATTGAAAGAATGGTCTATCTGAGCAATGAACTTATGTATCTTCAGTTACAATTTGGCATATTATGTAACACCTATTCGTTACTCAAACGCCGAAGGCGAGCGCTGTACTTGTTGTGCTTAAGCGATTGGAAAAAAACGTGTGTATTGTATTAACGCTATCAGCTGATCGCGACGAAGCGAGTTTGTCAGAGTGATAGAGAAACAAGGCGGGGCAAGGGGATGATATTAAGTTGTAATTTGATGATGAGGTGCTGAAGGACTCTTTCAGAAGGAGCGCGAGCCTTCCACAGTGCACGTAACATTAAAAAACACCACCATTGCGTTGATGAATGAATCTATTTATTTATTAATTTATCTGAGGTGTCGGAACGCCGTACCGGACCGTTCCGGCCCACTTTAACCCCTGTATATAGCGTCAACAAAACTGATGCCGTTGGTTCCACGGGACTTGATTTATTTACCATGCAACGGCATAACAAAACTGAACAATAAAATACGGCAAAATACTTTTGTATACGACGTTGCCGTCCATCAAAGCGACTGATGACTTGACTCTTCTTCTTGACTTCCGGCGGAATAGCTCGCAGTGCATGATGGTCTAGATGTATTGCCGTAGTGTACAGCTTCTGTACCCTACATTTAGGCATGTCACGCGACGAATTTGTAGGGAACGAAAGTAGTGAACGAACATTTCAGTTGAATTTCGAACACCACTACAAAATGGCTGATTCACTATATAGTGCACTATATAGTGAACGAGTGAACATTTCGAACACAGCCTGAGTGAGCCTATGGCTGAACGTGCTCCTGAGTTGCCTCAGCTCGGCATAGAGAGGGTGAGAGGGGTTGTCCAGGATCGCCTGCAGCTTTCCCCTCATTCTCCTCTCCGTCACCGCCTCCACACAGTCCAGCTTCATCCCCACCACAGAGCTCGCCCTCCTCACCAGCTTGTTCAGCTTACTGGCCCCACCGCTCCCAATGCCTCCTCCCCAGCACACAACGGCGAAGAAGGTGACACTGGCTGCCACCGACTGGTAGAACATTCGTAGCAGCCTAGTGCCTACATTGAAGGACCTGAGTCTCCTCAGGAAAAACAGCCTACTCTGTCCCTTCCTGTAGAGGTCCTCGGTATTGTCTGACCTGTCAAGTTTGTTGTTCAGGTGCACCCCAAGGAACTTGCAGGTGTCCACCATCTCCACCTCTTCCCCCTTTATGGAAACCGGTAATGGGGGACTCTTTCTGCGTCTGAAGTCCACCACCAGCTCCTTCGTTTTCCCTGTGTTGAGCTGAAGGTGGTTCCCGTCACACCATCCCACAAAGTTCTTCACCAGTTCCCTGTACTCCTCCTCCCCGTTGTCTGTGATACATCCAACAATGGAGGAGTCGTCCGAGAACTTCTGCAGGTGGCATGTTCAGGAGTTGTAGCAGAAATCCGAGGTGTAGAGGGTGAACAAGAATGGAGAAAGTACAGTTCCCTGGGGTGTGCCGGTGTTGCTTGTCACCATGTCTGACAAGCAGTTTCAAGGAACTCAAGGTCGCTTCACAAAAAGGGGGAAGTAAAAGTGTATGTAAAGTGAGTCAGTGTAATTGCACAGGCATTAGGGTAGGGTAGTGGTAGGGGTGGGTCAGAGGCCATAGGCCTTTGAGAAGAGGTGTGCCTTTAGTAGTTTTTTAAAGTGCTCCACTGAGTGGCACAGCGGATGTGGATGGGGAGCTGATTCCACAGAGTGGGGGCGGACGCACAGAAGGCCCTGTCCCCAAAGGTCTTGAGTCTGGTGCGAGGGGATGCCAGCTGGTCATTGGCAGAGGACCTGAGTGACCGCAGGGGGGTGTAAGGATGGAGGAGGTCAGAGAGGTAGCGGGAGCCAGAGCATGTAGGGACTTGTAGGTGAGTAGGAGGATTTTGAACTTGATCCGGGATTTGACTTGTAACCAGTGGAGCTGCATCAGGGTAGGGGTGATGTGCTGCCAGGGCTTAGTGCCAGCTAAAACCCTGGCAGCTGAGTTCTGAACGGTCCAAGGTTTTGGAGGGGAGACCTGTGAGGATGGCATTTCAATAGTCCAGACGGGAGGACTAGGGGAGGATGGGAGGACGACAGTGAGGGTCGAAGTCTTGCGATGTTTCTCAGGTAGTTGGATTTGGTTTTTACAAAAGGCATCACTGCGTGTTATACATTTATCAGCTTAGCAACTAAGAATAAAGAAGCAAGACGTTGCTTCCATTTCAGACGTTTTGGTGAAATAAAAAAGGGTAATTACAGCGTGTGCTTGCTCAGCAAAATCGTTAACAAGATGGCTGCTTGCCATTCGCCAAACAAACAAACTGCCCGTGAACACGTGAATTGCGTTACATTCACCATTGCTCAATGCATCTTGGATAATGACGTCCGTTTCAATGCAATTCTCAAATCACAATGACATATAATCTCTTTAAACACATATGTATCTGACACATGAACTGTCAATCTTAATGTTAACTTAACATATATGCAATTTCATGCAGTCTAAATGTAATCAAAAAACACATCAGGTCTAGGTTTAGATATTGACCTGTTAAGAGACAGTCATTTAGTGAGGGACTTCTATCTTCGTGGGATGAAGCATCAAACAGAACCTGTAGTTTCGTTGTCGCCTTATCCTCCCTCAATACAGCGTGATGAGGTACTGAGATACACTTCGTGGTGCAACCTGGACACATCTTCAGTTATGTAACCGGGGTCACAGGGTGTTTCGGGTCTTACATCAGACACCCTCACCCGGGTGACCCAGCCGGGGATGATCAGGCCCCGACTTGTGTCCAGGTAGCGCACTACGCCATGCATCCCCCCTCTTCAACCAGAGCCATCGAGAAGCCTTTTCCGCTGCTTCCATGGTGTTCTTCATGGCTTTGTCTGTGCAGTCATCAGATCCCAAGGAGTCTCAGGACCCGGTGTAGAGACTGGCCTGCAAAGCCACTGCAACCCACTTCAATGGGCTTGCAGCGGGCCTTCCACCCATTCCTCCGACACTCAGCCACCAGGTCAGCATACTTTGCCTTTTTCCGCTCATGTGCTTCCTCCATCTGATCTTCCCAGGGGACAGTTAGCTCCAGTAGTACCACATGCCTGCTTGCTCTGGACATCAAGACAATGTCTGGCTGGAATGTTGTTGCTGCGATGGTGTCTGGGAATCTCAACTGTCTGTCAAGATCCACCAGTAATTGCCAGTCCCTTGCTGATGCCAGTAGGCCCTCCCTGGGTCTTCTTTGGGGGCTGAGACTTCTCGCCTGCTTGGACGAAGGTGATTGCACACTTGGATGGGTGTTGCTGCTTGCTGTTGTTTATGCCAGTGCAGATAGTGTCTGCTACCGCCCGCAGAACCTGGTCGTGACTGGGCGGTAGTCATTGTGGCAGGAGGGAGACGACTTTTTCTGCACCGGGATGATGGTGCTGGCTTTGAAGCACGTGGGGACAACAGCCTGGCTCAGCGAGGTGTTGAAGATGTCTGAAGACATCTGTGAGCTCCTCAGCACAGTCCCTCAGTACATGACCAGGAATGTTGTCGGGACCAGAGGCTTTCTGTGGGTTCGTCCCTCTGAGGGATCGCCTCACGCTATCTGGGGATAGCGTCAACACCTGGAGGAGGGGAGGGGGGCGGTGCTTGGTGCTGAGACCGATGCACAGAGTGAACCATCGTGTCATCCAGCGTGTTTGGAGGCGAGAGACGAGGAAAACAAATGCACACATGCACATGGCGATATATCGAGGCCGGAAAAATGATCGAGTTCATTTTCATTTATCGTGCGATTAATTGATTTATTGATTATCGTCCCAGGCCTAAATGTTCTGGTAGAGTTCATACAGTGCCTCGCTCCTGTTGTTGTTGGAGCCAGTGGGGATGTATATTGCTACCAGCAATATGGCACTAAATTCCCTCGGCAGGTAAAATGGCCGGCATTTAATAACCATAAACTCCAGTGTTGAGCAGTGTGTGCAAACCACAGCAACGTCGCGGCACCAGGCATCACTGATGTAAACACAGAGTCCCCCGCCGCGAGTCTTCCCCCCCTCGACGAGCACTCTGTCCGCCCGGTAGCTTGTTAGCCTGGCCAGTTGTCAATACATTTCCTTGGAGTGTTGAATTCACTAACTTTTTCCTTACACTTGTGAGTTTTGAAGAGGACTTTTACGAACTTATCCGGAAAGACGGAAGAGACGTCGACGCAGCAGTAGCCTTAGCAACAGAGAGTTGAAGCTATCAGAAAAGTGCTCTTTTAAATAAACTCCTGGTGTACTTACAAACTTTAAAATGCCTCGTTTTGTGAGTACAGACCATATATGTACTACTACAGAAGTTGGGTAACAATCCATGCATTATTAGTAGGGTAATTTACGAGATATACACATTGTACTGTACACTCCAATACTAAGCCATTCGGCTGATACCCCTAAACTTGATACATATTGACCGTCGCTAAAAATGCATCTGAGGGGGTATTTGGCTGGATTATTGGTGGAAAATTACCTCAGGGTGAATTTTACTCCGAACCATCACTTTAAGAGAGCTTAACAAGTGGCTGCATACCGGGGTTGAAAGTAAGTACAAGTAAACCAAATCTTGCGCTTCTTTTTCACGGGTAAACACCGGTCACATGGACCCACAGCACACCCCTCTCTTAAAGAAAGACTACACTATTTGGGCTGCTGAACCTCAAACGGTTTTCAATAAGTTTTACTTGCAGCATTTGTAGCTCTGGATTAACGTACACAGTCAGTCAGTCAGTCATTTTCTAAACCGCTTATCCTCTAGAGGGGGCTGGAGCCAATCCCAGCTACAACGGGCGAGAGGCGGGGTACACCCTGGACAGGTCGCCAGCCTATCACAGGGCTAACATATAGCAACGAACAACCATTCACACTCACATACACACCTATGGTCAATTTAGAGACACCAATTAACCTAATCCCCAACCTGCATGTTTTTGGTCTGTGTAATTCAGAAGTAATTCAGTCTTTCACCACAATGGGAAACTACAGCTCCCATAATGCACCGCGGCAAACCAAGAAGTACATCGTTAAATACCGGTCTCTGCGATTCACTTAATCAAACATTCCAAAAGCTAACGAAACAAGCATGGACAGACATTTCGTTTACTTTGATCATCAGTAACTAAACTGCTTGGATCTACCTGAGCATAGCGTGATCGCGTTCTCTTTAACGTACAACACCAGGGAGCGGACGTAAACATAGTGCAACAATTCAGCATAGCGATAGCAGACAACATGAAGCATACAACATGAAAGTGGTTTAATATACACCCTCTGGTGCAACCTAGACACATCATCAGTGATGTAACCTGAGGTCATAGGGTGTTTCGGGTCTCTCAACATCAGACACCCTCGCCCAGGCGACCCAGCCGGGGGTGATCAGACCCCGGCTTGTGTGGCCCACGGATCACCCCTCCTGATCCACAGCCATCTTGATGCCTTCTCAGCAGCATCAGTGGTGTTCTTGATGGCTTTCTTGCTGTGCAGTCCCCTTATTCCCAACAACTTGAGGGCCCTGCAGAGTGACTGGCCTGCGAAACCTCGGCATCCAACCTCAATGGGACTGCATCGAGTCTTCCATCCGTTGCGCCGGCATTCGCCTGCCAGCTCCTCATACTTGGCCCTCTTCCTCTCAAATGCCTCCTCCATCCGGTCTTCCCAGGGCACAGTCAACTCCAGCAGTATCACCTGCCTTGTTGATTCTGACATAAGAACCAAGTCCGGCCTGAGTGTGGTCACTGCGATGGTCTCTGGGAATTTAAGCTGTTTCCCCAAGTCCACCTTCAGCTGCCAGTCCCTAGCTGTTGTCAGGAGCCCCCCTGTTTGGCCTGGGCGGTGTTGAGGCTTCTCACCAGATTTAACAAAGGTGATTGAATGCCTAGCTGGCTGTTGCTGCTTGCTGAGAAAAAAAGCAGACAAGAAAACAGTGAATTCAGAGAGTTTCCCAAGTGGCTGCATACCGGGGTTGAAAGTAAGTACAAGTAAACCAAATCTCGCGCTTCCTTTTCACGGGTAAACACCGGTCACATGGACCCACAGCACACCCCTCTCTTAAAGAAAGACTAAACTATTTGGGCTGCTGAACCTCAAACGGTTTTCAATAAGTTTTACTTGCAGCATTTGTAGCTCTGGATTAACGTACACAGTCAGTCAGTCAGTCATTTTCTAAACCGCTTATCCTCTAGAGGAGGCTGGAGCCAATCCCAGCTACAACGGACGAGAGACGGGGTACACCCTGGACAGGTTGCCAGCCTATCACAGGGCTAACATATAGCAACGAACAACCATTCACACTCACATACACACCTATGGTCAATTTAGAGACACCAATTAACCTAATCCCCAACCTGCATGTTTTTGGTCTGTGTAATTCAGAATTAATTCAGTCTTTTACCACAATGGGAAACTACAGCTCCCATAATGCCCCGTGGCAAACCAAGAAGTACATCGTTAAATACCGGTCTCTGCGATTCACTTAATCAAACATTCCAAAAGCTAAAGAAACAAGCATGGACAGACACGGATGAGACAGCAACTTTAGAAGTCCCAATGTTAGCATTATGTCTCACAGCTTTACCATTTCGTTAACTTTGATCATCAGTAACTAAACTGCTTGGATCTACCGGAGCATAGCGTGATCGCGTTCTCTTTAACGTACAACACCAGGGAGCGGACGTAAACATAGTGCAACAATACAGCATAGCGATAGCAGACAACATGAAGCGTACAACATGAAAGCAGACAAGAAAACAGTGAATTCAGAGAGTTTCCCAAGTGGCTGCATACCGGGGTTGAAAGTAAGTACAAGTAAACCAAATCTCGCGCTTCCTTTTCACGGGTAAACACCGGTCACATGGACCCACAGCACACCCCTCTCTTAAAGAAAGACTACACTATTTGGGCTGCTGAACCTCAAACGGTTTTCAATAAGTTTTACTTGCAGCATTTGTAGCTCTGGATTAACGTACACAGTCAGTCAGTCAGTCATTTTCTAAACCGCTTATCCTCTAGAGGGTCGCGGGGGGGCTGGAGCCAATCCCATCTACAACGGGGGAGAAGTGGGGTACACCCTGGACAGGTCGCCAGCCTATCACAGGGCTAACATATAGCAACGAACAACCATTCACACTCACACACACACCTATGGTCAATTTAGAGACACCAATTAACCTAATACCCAACCTGCATGTTTTTGGTCTGTGTAATTCAGAAGTAATTCAGTCTTTCACCACAATGGGAAACTACAGCTCCCATAATGCCCCGCAGCAAACCAAGAAGTACATCGTTAAATACCGGTCTCTGCGATTCACTTAATCAAACATTCCAAAAGCTAAAGAAACAAGCATGGACAGACACGGATGAGACAGCAACTTTAGAAGTCCCAATGTTAGCATTATGTCTCACAGCTGTACCATTTCCTGTATTCTATTATTCTATTTACCTGTATTCAGTTTGCCGGCTGTTCTGTACAAAGTCGCGTCATAGCCATAATTTTATTTTTCTTCTGATATTATATAAGCATTGTCACCCGTCTGCCCATGCAATCATACTTCATTGTGGAGTGAACGATCTCAAATATAGACGATCTTTAATAATAATAATAATAGATTGAATTTATATAGCGCCTTTCAAGGAACTCAAGGTCGCTTCACAAAAATGGGGGAGTAAAAGTGTATGTAAAGTGAGTCAGTGTAATTGCACAGGCATTAGGGTAGGGGAGTGTGTGTGTACACAGTGGGGGGGGTGGCGGGTCAGAGGCCATTGGCCTTTGAGAAGTGGTGTGCCTTTAGTAGCTTTTTAAAGTGCTCGACCGAGTGGCACAGCGGATGTGGAGGGGGAGCTGATTCCACAGAGTGGGGGCGGACGCACAGAAGGCCCTGTACCCAACAGACAGGTCATCTGCTGGAAAAATTGGGCCAAGTTTTCTCAATGGATTCCTGGTCAGAACCCCTATTGGAACATATTAAAACCTTGGGCATGTTGAATTTTGTACAAAAATCCAATATGGCCACTGTATTCCAAAATGGTAGTTTTTTCACCATTTTTGGCTATATTTGAGGGGTTTTGTAATTGAAAACAGTGTTATATTACCAAAAATAATGTAGTCATCTATCAAGTCCATATTCATTTTCAAATTTTAAATTACTTTAATAATGACTTTTTTTCTGATTATTTTCAAATACCGGATATTATTTGTTTTTAAGTTACATACATGCCTTAATGGTTGAACACAGAGCAAAACATGTTTGCATTAAGCATTTAGAGAGGTCCCCACCCACCCACCTACCCCCACTCCCCTCCCCCCAAAAAGTACAGTAGATTCCATTGTGCATAAAAAATGCTATTGTGAACTCTATGTAAAATGAAGGAAATTATTATTATTATTGTTATTTACTATTTTATCATCCTATTATTGTTTTTGTTATTATTATTTAACATTTTTTGTGTGGTGTATGTTTCTCTGCAATTTTTCGCCTTACAAGTCTGGCAAAAGCCTTGATTAAATCAGCTTCTCGTAAACCATGACCCTTCAACATAGGTGGTGGGTCCTGCTAAGCTGGAATGCAAAACTTGTTTCTTTAGACCAATTTTAGAAAATGCAATTTAATCTTGAAAGTTTTGCTCAAGGTGGATCTTGAGGTACAGTGTTTGCCTTATTGGTGGGACCTTCAGACTGAAATCCAAAGAGATCTCAAAGTCTTTCAAGAGTTCTATCATGAGGAATGCTTGTTTATCTTGAATTACCCTACTACGTCTTATCATTTCATCAAAGTACTCCGTAGCTTTGCGTTCTTGCGTTGCCTCATAAGTTGATGTCACCTTCTTTTCATAGGATTATATGAAAGCAGCATAACATTTCTTATGGTAGTACACATCAGCTTTAGCAAGACATCAATTCGTTTTGCTGCTTCGTAATAACAGCCTTGTTCATCTAGTAGCCCCTTGGCTACTGATTATTTGAGCTTGAGTGCAGATCTTTCTTCTGAGCTGCGTGCCAGTCCTCCATCATTATATGGTTTAGCATCTCCCTCTGAATACTGATTACAAATCAGACAAGATTTTGCAGACAATTCTTTTGCTCGTGAAAGTTTTGTTCTCTTCTGTGCAGTATGTGATGAAGATTGATTGTCTTCGCCTTCACTGGCTTCTTGTTCATCAAACCTGACATTTGCTTCTTTAAGTTTTAAGGACTGAAGCTCTTTTGTCTTAAGCCTGTTTCTAAATGAAATGGCACATGCTGTGTGAGTAAACAAGGTCCCGTTACAGCTTTCTGGAAGCCTTGATACCACTTCACGGAATGATTTGTATGGTTGCTCTATACACATTATTTGATCTAATTTAGACCATAGATCGGCATTCTTCCTTATAATCTCGAATGCTAGTGATTGAATTGGCTTTCTGACCTTACCATCAATAAATGAATCGCATAGGATGCATCAATAATGAAGAAGAATTACTCTTTTGATCCTGTGAGGGAAATTTGGTCTCTGCATTTAACCCAATCGTGAATTAGTGGAAAAACACTCAGCACACAGTGATGGTGAGGCACACAGTGAGGTGAAGCACACTAATCCCGAGGCAGTGAGCTGCCAACAGCTCACTGATTCAGGATCACTGATTCAACAGCTCAAGATTCAGGATCATTCGTTATCGGGAGAACATTCACGGACATAAGTACAATTTAAATGTACCTTTCCCAACTGTCCCAAAAATACTTATCTTTTCAGTCCTAACTGAATTTACACAGTGCTATAATGAAGACAACTGTGACGGGGTCCTTCTTTTAACCTCCTCAAAACACAATAAAACAGGCGTAGTCGGAAGCTCTTATTCTGCAGACGTTTATTTCTTTTCGGCCTTCCAAGTAGAAAGGAAAACTATTTACAAAAATAAAGCAAATAAGATGAAAAATAAGATACAAAAAAAAAACCTCAGGTGACAAAGTTCCAACCTGCCGCTCATTGTGGTGTTACCTCCTTTGTAACCCGTGTAACCCCAGTAATATTTATATAATAACATCTCTTCACAATCAATTCTCATATTGTGAAGATTATGTGTAGCTCATTATCATTTATGACAGTTGTCATTCAGGGTTAGGGGTAATGACAATTAGCCTGGTGATACCAGCTACGTACTTCCGCCCAATTTGATTGTGCTCCGTAATGTAGTCTGGAAAAGCCCTCGTTGCTTGCAATTACTGGAAATCTGAATCTGACCATGTCATTAATGTACCATGACATAGTTATGACAGTGTCATGACACCCTTATGTAGAGATACATTCAAGTAAATTGTTGCCCCGTTTCTGTAGATTTATTTTTTTAAGAAATCGTGCTAATATGCTAATCAGCAAACTAACAGAGTTGGGTTTTGGAGCACATGTCTACTGTCGAATGCTATGGTGGTGGTAGGTTTGAGTTATTACAGTGTCATTACACTCTTGTAGATTTTTTTTTTTTTTAAGAAAACATGCTAATGTGCTAATCAGTGAATTAAGAGAGGATGAGAGATGATGGAACAGAACAGTTTTGGAAAGTGGCCATTGATTTAAAGAATACCAGCAAATAGTATATTGTGGTGACTGTCGCTTGACAAGCGAAGCATGCCAAACCGGGACACCCAGGCGCCGATAAAAGCCCTTGCTACGTCGGTGGTAGTCGTGGTCTGCAAAGGCACTGCCTCCTCGTTTTTGTTAGCCACCATAGGGTGAATTCTGGGGGGGGCTTCTGTGGTGACTGTCGCTTGACAAGCGAATTCCCCCTCTAGATCACTGGTGGTATGTTCCACTATGTTGTGGGCGTGACTGCCTATGTTTTTACTATGTTGTTGTGTTTTGGGAAAATAAACGAGCTGACATGTTCCCATGCGCTCAAGCAAATAAACGACTAATTCATTTGTATAAACACACGCACTAAAATATCTGAAAAGAAATGGCTAATTGTTTGATTTTTTTGGGCTAATTTTCAATTGTTTCTAGTTTTAGTGTTTTCAATATGATTTCCAATTTTTTTTTGGTTTGTATTTCAGTTGTGGGAGATATATTTCCATACGAAGTTTATATCTCACTGATATCTCACAACGATTTACCATAATGATAAATGTTTTATTGAATTCTATGGTGAAAAATGATATTTCTTTTACTTAAAATGCTAAGTCAACCTTTATGAATATGAATTTGATACAAGAGGACATTATTTTTGCTAATATGACACTGTTTTCAATTGCAAACCCCCTGAAATATAGCCAAAAATTGTGAAACAACTGCCATTTTGGAATACGGTGGCCATATTGGATTTTTGGACAAAATTCAACATGCCCCAAGTTTTAATCTGTTCCAATAGGGGTTCTGACCAGGAATCCATTGAGTAAACTTTGACCAAAAACTAGGCCCAATTTTTCCAGCAGATGACCTCTCTACAAAGGTCTTGAGTCTGGTGCGGGGTTTGCCAGCTGGTCATTGGCAGAGGACCTGAGTGACCGCAGGGGGGTGTAAGGATGGAGGAGGTCAGAGAGGTAGCGGGGGCCAGAGCATGTAGGGACTTGTAGGTGAGTAGAAGGATTTTGAACTTGATCCGGGATTTGACTGGTGACCAGTGGAGCTGCATCAGGGTGGGGGTGATGTGCTGCCAGGGCTTAGTGCCAGTTAAAACCCTGGCAGCTGAGTTCTGAACATATTGCAGTCGGTCCAAGGTTTTGGAGGGTAGACCTGTGAGGGGAGACCTGTGAGGTTTAAGAGTTGTTTGCTTCGTTTGATTTGCGGAGGAGGAGGAGAGCCATTGCTACTTGCAGCTTCGACATTTTTGCTGCAGGTAGACGCGCTGCGTACAGGTTGTTGGCTAATTGGGTGCAGGTGTAGTGGTAACTGTGGGGGGGGGGTGGTAGGTTAGATCCTACCGGAGCACACGTGAACCCTCGCGCTAGGAGTAGAGCGCTTACCGCTGTTTGTTGTTTTGCCTTTTTTATTTTCCGTTTGTTATTTTTGGTGTGTCGAACGCGCTGGGGTTGCGTGCAACCAAATTGCATGAGGGCACACTGAAGACTAGTTTAGAAATATCCAGGGCTTTGGTCTGAAGTTAGATGCGGGGCTGCTCTAGCCTGGTGGGAAGTTGGGTTGATACACCTGTATTCAGTTTGCCGGCTGTGCTGTACAAAGTCGCGTCATAGCCATCATTTTATTTTTCTTCTGATATTATATAAGCATTGTCACCTGTCTGCCCATGCAATCATACTTCATTGTGGAGTGAACGATCTCAAATATAGACGATCTTTAATAATAATAATAGATTGAATTTATATAGCACCTTTTAAGATAAGATATTTCTTTATTAATCCCCCTTAGGAGAAATTCACAGTAACCAGCAGTACAGGGGATAGATTAGTGCAAAAGAGCCTGACTATAATAGACAATAAATAGATCTACCTAGACAAGATTAGGTCAAATAAGTTAAATTAAATGCGAGCTCTTAAGTCAGGTCGGTGAAAAAGTGAGAACCTGTATGCATACCTGTATGCATACGTAGTAAACATCCTTGGTGACTGTTCATAGTGCAAGAATAGATGTGCGAATGTGCAAGATGCAAGATGTGCAAATCTTTACAGGTATTCCAGGTACAATATATGAATAGACCTAAAATAACAATGGCTAGAAGACGGTCCAAGGTGTGTGGTGTGGTGTATGTGTAGAGTGGTGTTCAGTCCATTGTACAGTCCGTTGTCTGGTGGTGTTGGGGCTTCCTATAGCCTGGTGGCTGATGGGATGAAAGAGCCACCCAAGCGCTTTGAGGCACGTGGCTGAGGCTGTGTTCGAAATGTTAACTCGTTCACTCGCTCACTCATTTACTACGTAGTGTTGGCTATATAGGGGGGTTAACTAGTGAACAAGGGGAGACGACGTTAAGTTAATTTCGGACACTCGGGATGACGTTCGGTTGCCATGACAATGCCGCAAGCTTGCGCTCGAGACCCTCAAGTCTCTCGAGTCGCACAAACATGGCAGTTGAAATTGAAAGAATGGTCTATCTGAGCAATGAACTTATGTATCTTCAGTTACAATTTGGCATATTATGTAACACCTATTCGCTACTCAAACGCCGAAGGCGAGCGCTGTACTTGTTGTGCTTAAGCGATGGGAAAAAAACGCGTGTATTGTATTAACGCTATCAGCTGATCGCGACGAAGCGTGTTTGTCAGAGTGATAGAGAAACAAGGCGGGGCAAGGGGATGATATTAAGTTGTAATTTGATGATGAGGTGCTGAAGGACTCTTTCAGAAGGAGCGCGAGCCTTCCACAGCGCACGTAACATTAAAAAACACCACCATTGCGTTGATGAATGAATCTATTTATTTATTAATTTATCTGAGGTGTCGGAACGCCGTACCGGACCGTTCCGGCCCACTTTAACCCCTGTATATAGCGTCAACAAAACTGATGCCGTTGGTTCCACGGGACTTGATTTATTTACCATGCAACGGCATAACAAACCTGAACAATAAAATACGGCAAAATACTTTTGTATACGACGTTGCCGTCCATCAAAGCGACTGATGACTTGACTCTTCTTCTTGACTTCCGGCGGAATAGCTCGCAGTGCATGATGGTCTAGATGTATTGCCGTAGTGTACAGCTTCTGTACCCTACATTTAGGCATGTCACGCGACGAATTTGTAGGGAACGAAAGTAGTGAACGAACATTTCAGTTGAATTTCGAACACCACTACAAAATGGCTGATTCACTATATAGTGCACTATATAGTGAACGAGTGAACATTTCGAACACAGCCTGAGTGAGCCTATGGCTGAACGTGCTCCTGAGTTGCCTCAGCTCGGCATAGAGAGGGTGAGAGGGGTTGTCCAGGATCGCCTGCAGCTTTCCCCTCATTCTCCTCTCCGTCACCGCCTCCACACAGTCCAGCTTCATCCCCACCACAGAGCTCGCCCTCCTCACCAGCTTGTTCAGCTTACTGGCCCCACCGCTCCCAATGCCTCCTCCCCAGCACACAACGGCGAAGAAGGTGACACTGGCTGCCACCGACTGGTAGAACATTCGTAGCAGCCTAGTGCCTACATTGAAGGACCTGAGTCTCCTCAGGAAAAACAGCCTACTCTGTCCCTTCCTGTAGAGGGCCTCGGTATTGTCTGACCTGTCCAGTTTGTTGTTCAGGTGCACCCCAAGGAACTTGCAGGTATCCACCATCTCCACCTCTTCCCCCTTTATTGAAACCGGTAATGGGGGACTCTTTCTGCGTCTGAAGTCCACCACCAGCTCCTTGGTTTTCCCTGTGTTGAGCTGAAGGTGGTTCCCGTCACACCATCCCACAAAGTTCTTCACCAGTTCCCTGTACTCCTCCTCCCCGTTGTCTGTGATACATCCAACAATGGAGGAGTCGTCCGAGAACTTCTGCAGGTGGCATGTTCAGGAGTTGTAGCAGAAATCCGAGGTGTAGAGGGTGAACAAGAATGGTGAAAGTACAGTTCCCTGGGGTGTGCCGGTGTTGCTTGTCACCATGTCTGACAAGCAGTTTCAAGGAACTCAAGGTCGCTTCACAAAAAGGGGGAAGTAAAAGTGTATGTAAAGTGAGTCAGTGTAATTGCACAGGCATTAGGGTAGGGTAGTGTGTGTGTATGGACACAGTAGGGGGGGGGGGGGGGTGGGTCAGAGGCCATAGGCCTTTGAGAAGAGGTGTGCCTTTAGTAGTTTTTTAAAGTGCTCCACTGAGTGGCACAGCGGATGTGGAGGGGGAGCTGATTCCACAGAGTGGGGGCGGACGCACGGAAGGCCCTGTCCCCAAAGGTCTTGAGTCTGGTGCGGGGGGATGCCAGCTGGTCATTGGCAGAGGACCTGAGTGACCGCAGGGGGGTGTAAGGATGGAGGAGGTCAGAGAGGTAGCGGGAGCCAGAGCATGTAGGGACTTGTAGGTGAGTAGGAGGATTTTGAACTTGATCCGGGATTTGACTGGTAACCAGTGGAGCTGCATCAGGGTAGGGGTGATGTGCTGCCAGGGCTTAGTGCCAGTTAAAACCCTGGCAGCTGAGTTCTGAACATATTGCAGTCGGTCCAAGGTTTTGGAGGGGAGACCTGTGAGGGGAGACCTGTGAGGTTTAAGAGTTGTTTGCTTCGTTTGATTTGCGGAGGAGGAGGAGAGCCATTGCTACTTGCAGCTTCGACATTTTTGCTGCAGGTAGACGCGCTGTGTACAGGTTGTGGGCTAATTGGGTGCAGGTGTAGTGGTAACTGTGGGGGGGGGTGGTAGGTCAGATCCTACCGGAGCACACGTGAACCCTCGCGCTAGGAGTAGAGCGCTTACCGCTGTTGGTTGTTTTGCCTTTTTTATTTTCCGTTTGTTATTTTTGGTGTGTCGAACGCGCTGGGGTTGCGTGCAACCAAATTGCATGAGGGCACACTGAAGACTAGTTTAGAAATATCCAGGGCTTTGGTCTGAAGTTAGATGCGGGGCTTCTCTAGCCTGGTGGGAAGTTGGGTTGATACACCTGTATTCAGTTTGCCGGCTGTGCTGTACAAAGTCGCGTCATAGCCATCATTTTATTTTTCTTCTGATATTATATAAGCATTGTCACCCGTCTGCCCATGCAATCATACTTCATTGTGGAGTGAACGATCTCAAATATAGACGATCTTTAATAATAATAATAGATTGAATTTATATAGCACCTTTTAAGATAAGATATTTCTTTATTAATCCCCCTTAGGAGAAATTCACAGTAACCAGCAGTACAGGGGATAGATTAGTGCAAAAGAGCCTGACTATAATAGACAATAAATAGATCTACCTAGACAAGATTAGGTCAAATAAGTTAAATTAAATGCGAGCTCTTAAGTCAGGTCGGTGAAAAAGTGAGAACCTGTATGCATACCTGTATGCATACGTAGTAAACATCCTTGGTGACTGGTCATAGTGCAAGAATAGATGTGCGGAATGTGCAAGATGCAAGATGTGCACATTTTTACAGGTATTCCAGGTACAATATATGAATAGACCTAAAATAACAATGGCTAGAAGACGGTCCAAGGTGTGTGGTGTGGTGTATGTGTAGAGTGGTGTTCAGTCCATTGTACAGTCCGTTGTCTGGTGGTGTTGGGGCTTCCTAGAGCCTGGTGGCTGATGGGATGAAAGAGCCCCCCAAGCGCTTTGAGGCACGTGGCTGAGGCTGTGTTCGAAATGTTCACTCGTTCACTCGCTCACTCATTTACTACGTAGTGTTGGCTATATAGGGGGGTTAACTAGTGAACAAGGGGAGACGACGTTTAGTTAATTTCGGACACTCGGGATGACGTTCGGTTGCCATGACAATGCCGCAAGCTTGCGCTCGAGACGCTCAAGTCGCTCGAGTCGCTCGAGACGCACAAACATGGCAGTTGAAATTGAAAGAATGGTCTATCTGAGCAATGAACTTATGTATCTTCAGTTACAATTTGGCATATTATGTAACACCTATTCGTTACTCAAACGCCGAAGGCGAGCGCTGTACTTGTTGTGCTTAAGCGATGGGAAAAAAACACGTGTATTGTATTAACGCTATCAGCTGATCGCGACAAAGCGTGTTTGTCAGAGTGATAGAGAAACAAGGCGGGGCAAGGGGATGATATTAAGTGGTAATTTGATGATGAGGTGCTGAAGGACTCTTTCAGAAGGAGCGCGAGCCTTCCACAGTGCACGTAACATTAAAAAACACCACCATTGCGTTGATGAATGAATCTATTTATTTATTAATTTATCTGAGGTGTCGGAACGCCGTACCGGACCGTTCCGGCCCACTTTAACCCCTGTATATAGCGTCAACAAAACTGATGCCGTTGGTTCCACGGGACTTGATTTATTTACCATGCAACGGCATAACAAACCTGAACAATAACATACGGCAAAATACTTTTGTATACGACGTTGCCGTCCATCAAAGCGACTGATGACTTGACACTTCTTCTTGACTTCAGGCGGAATAGCTCGCAGTGCATGATGGTGTAGATGTATTGCCGTAGTGTACAGCTTCTGTACCCTACATTTAGGCATGTCACGCGACGAATTTGTAGGGAACGAAAGTAGTGAACGAACATTTCAGTTGAATTTCGAACACCACTACAAAATGGCTGATTCACTATATAGTGCACTATATAGTGAACGAGTGAACATTTCGAACACAGCCTGAGTGAGCCTATGGCTGAACGTGCTCCTGAGTTGCCTCAGCTCGGCATAGAGAGGGTGAGAGGGGTTGTCCAGGATCGCCTGCAGCTTTCCCCTCATTCTCCTCTCCGTCACCGCCTCCACACAGTCCAGCTTCATCCCCACCACAGAGCTCGCCCTCCTCACCAGCTTGTTCAGCTTACTGGCCCCACCGCTCCCAATGCCTCCTCCCCAGCACACAACGGCGAAGAAGGTGACACTGGCTGCCACCGACTGGTAGAACATTCGTAGCAGCCTAGTGCCTACATTGAAGGACCTGAGTCTCCTCAGGAAAAACAGCCTACTCTGTCCCTTCCTGTAGAGGGACTCGGTATTGTCTGACCTGTCCAGTTTGTTGTTCAGGTGCACCCCAAGGAACTTGCAGGTATCCACCATCTCCACCTCTTCCCCCTTTATGGAAACCGGTAATGGGGGACTCTTTCTGCGTCTGAAGTCCACCACCAGCTCCTTGGTTTTCCCTGTGTTGAGCTGAAGGTGGTTCCCGTCACACCATCCCACAAAGTTCTTCACCAGTTCCCTGTACTCCTCCTCCCCGTTGTCTGTGATACATCCAACAATGGAGGAGTCGTCCGAGAACTTCTGCAGGTGGCATGTTCAGGAGTTGTAGCAGAAATCCGAGGTGTAGAGGGTGAACAAGAATGGTGAAAGTACAGTTCCCTGGGGTGTGCCGGTGTTGCTTGTCACCATGTCTGACAAGCAGTTTCAAGGAACTCAAGGTCGCTTCACAAAAAGGGGGAAGTAAAAGTGTATGTAAAGTGAGTCAGTGTAATTGCACAGGCATTAGGGTAGGGTAGTGTGTGTGTATGGACACAGTAGGGGGGGGGGGGGGTGGGTCAGAGGCCATAGGCCTTTGAGAAGATGTGTGCCTTTAGTAGTTTTTTAAAGTGCTCCACTGAGTGGCACAGCGGATGTGGAGGGGGAGCTGATTCCACAGAGTGGGGGCGGACGCACAGAAGGCCCTGTCCCCAAAGGTCTTGAGTCTGGTGCGGGAGGATGCCAGCTGGTCATTGGCAGAGGACCTGAGTGACCGCAGGGGGGTGTAAGGATGGAGGAGGTCAGAGAGGTAGCGGGGGCCAGAGCATGTAGGGACTTGTAGGTGAGTAGGAGGATTTTGAACTTGATCCGGGATTTGACTGGTGACCAGTGGAGGTGCATCAGGGTGGGGGTGATGTGCTGCCAGGGCTTAGTGCCAGTTAAAACCCTGGCAGCTGAGTTCTGAACATATTCCAGTCGGTCCAAGGTTTTGGAGGGGAGACCTGTGAGGGGAGACCTGTGAGGTTTAAGAGTTGTTTGCTTCGTTTGATTTGCGGAGGAGGAGGAGAGCCATTGCTACTTGCAGCTTCGACATTTTTGCTGCAGGTAGACGCGCTGTGTACAGGTTGTGGGCTAATTGGGTGCAGGTGTAGTGGTAACTGTGGGGGGGGGGGTGGTAGGTTAGATCCTACCGGAGCACACTGAACCCTCGCGCTAGGAGTAGAGTGCTTACCGCTGTTTGTTGGTTTGCCTTTTTTATTTTCCGTTTGTTATTTTTGGTGTGTCGAACGCGCTGGGGTTGCGTGCAACCAAATTGCATGAGGGCACACTGAAGACTAGTTTAGAAATATCCAGGGCTTTGGTCTGAAGTTAGATGCGGGGCTGCTCTAGCCTGGTGGGAAGTTGGGTTGATACACCTGTATTCAGTTTGCCGGCTGTGCTGTACAAAGTCGCGTCATAGCCATCATTTTATTTTTCTTCTGATATTATATAAGCATTGTCACCTGTCTGCCCATGCAATCATACTTCATTGTGGAGTGAACGATCTCAAATATAGACGATCTTTAATAATAATAATAGATTGAATTTATATAGCACCTTTTAAGATAAGATATTTCTTTATTAATCCCCCTTAGGAGAAATTCACAGTAACCAGCAGTACAGGGGATAGATTAGTGCAAAAGAGCCTGACTATAATAGACAATAAATAGATCTACCTAGACAAGATTAGGTCAAATAAGTTAAATTAAATGCGAGCTCTTAAGTCAGGTCGGTGAAAAAGTGAGAACCTGTATGCATACCTGTATGCATACGTAGTAAACATCCTTGGTGACTGTTCATAGTGCAAGAATAGATGTGCAAATGTGCGGAATGTGCAAGATGCAAGATGTGCAAATCTTTACAGGTATTCCAGGTACAATATATGAATAGACCTAAAATAACAATGGCTAGAAGACGGTCCAAGGTGTGTGGTGTGGTGTATGTGTAGAGTGGTGTTCAGTCCATTGTACAGTCCGTTGTCTGGTGGTGTTGGGGCTTCCTATAGCCTGGTGGCTG
The DNA here is from genome assembly GCA_036785325.1 of Urophycis tenuis. Classification (NCBI taxonomy): domain Eukaryota; kingdom Metazoa; phylum Chordata; class Actinopteri; order Gadiformes; family Phycidae; genus Urophycis; species Urophycis tenuis. The sequence goes on along the minus strand of JAXIVH010000296.1, from coordinate 78,800 downwards.
ATGGGATGAAAGAGCCACCCAAGCGCTTTGAGGCACGTGGCTGAGGCTGTGTTCGAAATGTTAACTCGTTCACTCACTCACTCATTTACTACGTAGTGTTGGCTATATAGGGGGGTTAACTAGTGAACAAGGGGAGACGACGTTAAGTTAATTTCGGACACTCGGGATGACGTTCGGTTGCCATGACAATGCCGCAAGCTTGCGCTCGAGACCCTCAAGTCTCTCGAGTCGCACAAACATGGCAGTTGAAATTGAAAGAATGGTCTATCTGAGCAATGAACTTATGTATCTTCAGTTACAATTTGGCATATTATGTAACACCTATTAGCTACTCAAACGCCGAAGGCGAGCGCTGTACTTGTTGTGCTTAAGCGATGGGAAAAAAACGCGTGTATTGTATTAACGCTATCAGCTGATCGCGACGAAGCGTGTTTGTCAGAGTGATAGAGAAACAAGGCGGGGCAAGGGGATGATATTAAGTTGTAATTTGATGATGAGGTGCTGAAGGACTCTTTCAGAAGGAGCGCGAGCCTTCCACAGTGCACGTAACATTAAAAAACACCACCATTGCGTTGATGAATGAATCTATTTATTTATTAATTTATCTGAGGTGTCGGAACGCCGTACCGGACCGTTCCGGCCCACTTTAACCCCTGTATATAGCGTCAACAAAACTGATGCCGTTGGTTCCACGGGACTTGATTTATTTACCATGCAACGGCATAACAAACCTGAACAATAAAATACGGCAAAATACTTTTGTATACGACGTTGCCGTCCATCAAAGCGACTGATGACTTGACTCTTCTTCTTGACTTCCGGCGGAATAGCTCGCAGTGCATGATGGTGTAGATGTATTGCCGTAGTGTACAGCTTCTGTACCCTACATTTAGGCATGTCACGCGACGAATTTGTAGGGAACGAAAGTAGTGAACGAACATTTCAGTTGAATTTCGAACACCACTACAAAATGGCTGATTCACTATATAGTGCACTATATAGTGAACGAGTGAACATTTCGAACACAGCCTGAGTGAGCCTATGGCTGAACGTGCTCCTGAGTTGCCTCAGCTCGGCATAGAGAGGGTGAGAGGGGTTGTCCAGGATCGCCTGCAGCTTTCCCCTCATTCTCCTCTCCGTCACCGCCTCCACACAGTCCAGCTTCATCCCCACCACAGAGCTCGCCCTCCTCACCAGCTTGTTCAGCTTACTGGCCCCACCGCTCCCAATGCCTCCTCCCCAGCACACAACGGCGAAGAAGGTGACACTGGCTGCCACCGACTGGTAGAACATTCGTAGCAGCCTAGTGCCTACATTGAAGGACCTGAGTCTCCTCAGGAAAAACAGCCTACTCTGTCCCTTCCTGTAGAGGGCCTCGGTATTGTCTGACCTGTCCAGTTTGTTGTTCAGGTGCACCCCAAGGAACTTGCAGGTATCCACCATCTCCACCTCTTCCCCCTTTATTGAAACCGGTAATGGGGGACTCTTTCTGCGTCTGAAGTCCACCACCAGCTCCTTGGTTTTCCCTGTGTTGAGCTGAAGGTGGTTCCCGTCACACCATCCCACAAAGTTCTTCACCAGTTCCCTGTACTCCTCCTCCCCGTTGTCTGTGATACATCCAACAATGGAGGAGTCGTCCGAGAACTTCTGCAGGTGGCATGTTCAGGAGTTGTAGCAGAAATCCGAGGTGTAGAGGGTGAACAAGAATGGTGAAAGTACAGTTCCCTGGGGTGTGCCGGTGTTGCTTGTCACCATGTCTGACAAGCAGTTTCAAGGAACTCAAGGTCGCTTCACAAAAAGGGGGAAGTAAAAGTGTATGTAAAGTGAGTCAGTGTAATTGCACAGGCATTAGGGTAGGGTAGTGTGTGTGTATGGACACAGTAGGGGGGGGGGGGGGTGGGTCAGAGGCCATAGGCCTTTGAGAAGAGGTGTGCCTTTAGTAGTTTTTTAAAGTGCTCCACCTAGTGGCACAGCGGATGTGGAGGGGGAGCTGATTCCACAGAGTGGGGGCGGACGCACAGAAGGCCCTGTCCCCAAAGGTCTTGAGTCTGGTGCGGGAGGATGCCAGCTGGTCATTGGCAGAGGACCTGAGTGACCGCAGGGGGGTGTAAGGATGGAGGAGGTCAGAGAGGTAGCGGGGGCCAGAGCATGTAGGGACTTGTAGGTGAGTAGGAGGATTTTGAACTTGATCCGGGATTTGACTGGTAACCAGTGGAGCTGCATCAGGGTGGGGGTGATGTGCTGCCAGGGCTTAGTGCCAGTTAAAACCCTGGCAGCTGAGTTCTGAACATATTGCAGTCGGTCCAAGGTTTTGGAGGGGAGACCTGTGAGGGGAGACCTGTGAGGTTTAAGAGTTGTTTGCTTCGTTTGATTTGCGGAGGAGGAGGAGAGCCATTGCTACTTGCAGCTTCGACATTTTTGCTGCAGGTAGACGCGCTGTGTACAGGTTGTGGGCTAATTGGGTGCAGGTGTAGTGGTAACTGTGGGGGGGGGGTGGTAGGTTAGATCCTACCGGAGCACACGTGAACCCTCGCGCTAGGAGTAGAGCGCTTACCGCTGTTTGTTGGTTTGCCTTTTTTATTTTCCGTTTGTTATTTTTGGTGTGTCGAACACGCTGGGGTTGCGTGCAACCAAATTGCATGAGGGCACACTGAAGACTAGGGTAGGGTAGTGGTAGGGGTGGGTCAGAGACCATAGGCCTTTGAGAAGAGGTGGGCCTTTGAGAAGAGGTGTGCCTTTAGTAGTTTTTTAAAGTGCTCCACTGAGTGGCACAGCGGATGTGGAGGGGGAGCTGATTCCACAGAGTGGGGGCGGACGCACAGAAGGCCCTGTCCCCAAAGGTCTTGAGTCTGGTGCGGGGGGATGCCAGCTGGTCATTGGCAGAGGACCTGAGTGACCGCAGGGGGGTGTAAGGATGGAGGAGGTCAGAGAGGTAGCGGGAGCCAGAGCATGTAGGGACTTGTAGGTGAGTAGGAGGATTTTTAACTTGATCCGGGATTTGACTGGTAACCAGTGGAGCTGCATCAGGGTAGGGGTGATGTGCTGCCAGGGCTTAGTGCCAGTTAAAACCCTGGCAGCTGAGTTCTGAACATATTGCAGTCGGTCCAAGGTTTTGGAGGGGAGACCTGTGAGGGGAGACCTGTGAGGTTTAAGAGTTGTTTGCTTCGTTTGATTTGCGGAGGAGGAGGAGAGCCATTGCTACTTGCAGCTTCGACATTTTTGCTGCAGGTAGACGCGCTGTGTACAGGTTGTGGGCTAATTGGGTGCAGGTGTAGTGGTAACTGTGGGGGGGGGGTGGTAGGTTAGATCCTACCAGAGCACACGTGAACCCTCGCGCTAGGAGTAGAGCGCTTACCGCTGTTTGTTGGTTTGCCTTTTTTATTTTCCGTTTGTTATTTTTGGTGTGTCGAACACGCTGGGGTTGCGTGCAACCAAATTGCATGAGGGCACACTGAAGACTAGGGTAGGGTAGTGGTAGGGGTGGGTCAGAGGCCATAGGCCTTTGAGAAGAGGTGGGCCTTTGAGAAGAGGTGTGCCTTTAGTAGTTTTTTAAAGTGCTCCACTGAGTGGCACAGCGGATGTGGAGGGGGAGCTGATTCCACAGAGTGGGGGCGGACGCACAGAAGGCCCTGTCCCCAAAGGTCTTGAGTCTGGTGCGGGGGGATGCCAGCTGGTCATTGGCAGAGGACCTGAGTGACCGCAGGGGGGTGTAAGGATGGAGGAGGTCAGAGAGGTAGCGGGAGCCAGAGCATGTAGGGACTTGTAGGTGAGTAGGAGGATTTTGAACTTGATCCGGGATTTGACTGGTGACCAGTGGAGCTGCATCAGGGTAGGGGTGATGTGCTGCCAGGGCTTAGTGCCAGTTAAAACCCTGGCAGCTGAGTTCTGAACATATTGCAGTCGGTCCAAGGTTTTGGAGGGGAGACCTGTGAGGATGGCATTTCAATAGTCCAGACGGGTGGAGATGAAGCAGTGGATGAGGGTTTCAGTGACTGAGGGTCGAAGTCTTGCAATGTTTCTCAGGTAGTAGAATGCAGATCTAGTGATGTTGGATGTCTAGTGATATGGGACTGAAATGACAGGGTGGGTTCGAGGATGACACCCAGGTTGCGGACAGCGGGGGATGGGGTGATGGAGCAGCCATCCACTTCCAGAAGAAGATCCCCAACCGTCCTGAGCAGTGGCTTAGGGGCCACGACCATGAGCTCAGTTTTATTGCTGTTCAATTTGAGTAGGTTAATTTCACCCAACACGTAAAAAATGCCACCCACAATCTTGGTAACACATTGGATTTGGTTTTTACAAAAGGCATTACTGCGTGTTATACATTTATCAGCTTAGCAACTAAGAATAACGAAGCAAGACGTTGCTTCCTTTTCAGACGTTTTGGTGAAATAAAAAAGGGTAATTACAGCGTGTGCTTGCTCAGCAAAATCATTAACAAGATGGCTGCTTGCCATTCGCCAAACAAACAAACTGCCGTGAACACGTGAATTGCGTTACATTCACCATTGCATTCAACACTCCATCTAATTTCAAGTATTCAATTATTCCAGTTGTCAATACATTTCCATGGAGTGTTGAATTCACTAACTTTTTCCTTACACTTGTGAGTTTTGAAGAGGACTTTTACGAACTTACCCGGAAAGACGGAAGAGACGTCGACGCAGCGGTAGCCTTAGCAACAGAGAGTTGAAGCTATCAGAAAAGTGCTCTTTTAAATAAACTCCTGGTGTACTTACAAACATTAAAATGCCTCGTTTTGTGAGTACAGACCATATATGTACTACTACAGAAGTTGGGTAACAATCCATGCATTATTAGTGGGGTAATTTACGAGATATACAAATTGTACCGTTCACTCCAATACTAAGCCATTCGGCTGATACCCCTAAACTTGATAAATATTGACCGTCGCTAAAAATGCATCTGAGGGGGGTATTTGGCTAGATTATTGGTGGAAATTACCTCAGGGTGAATTTTACTCCGAACCATCACTTAAAGAGAGCTTACCAAGTGGCTGCATACCGGGGTTGAAATAAGTACAAGTAAACCAAATCTCACGCTTCCTTTTCACAGGTAAACAAAGGTCACATGGACCCACAGCACACCCCTCTCTTAAAGAAAGACAACACTATTTGGGCTGCTGAACCTCAAACGGTTTTCAATAAGTTTTACTTGCAGCATTTGTAGCTCTGGATTAACGTACACAGTCAGTCATTTTCTAAACCGCTTAATGCATTTAGAAGGGGTATTGAAACCAATACCAAGATCAAGACCGACCGAGTCAACACGCTGAACCCAGACTTTGTCTGCAAGTTAATTCTGGATTACTTCTTCGAGGAGCGCCAGAACCTGAGACTTGATCTGTAGCTACACGGCTAAGTTAACCACAACAACTATGCCTGATACGGACATTGAACTATTGCAGCAAGCAAACAAAAAGATCTCTGACCTCAAGGATGATATCCGACGGCTCTCTGTTGAACTCCAGAAGAAAGAGTCACTGCTGTCCAACTTCATGGATGTAGCATCTGTACAATCCAAAGAGATCGCCTCACTCAGTACAATCCTCCGGGACACAGTTGCTTGGGACCCTGCCGGTCCACAACTCTCCTCCTGCTCAACACCCAAACAGCCATGTTGGACCGAGGTTGTGGTTCGCGGTACCAAGTGGGACTCAGGTGGGTCAGCTTCTCCGCCTCGCCTGAACCTCTCAAACCGCTATGCAGCCCTATCCGCTGACAAGCTGGTTCACCTAGATGATCTTCCGGTGGCTCCTCCTTGCCTGGTGACGACGCCTGCTGTCTCCGCAGCACCATCCAAGCACCAGCTTACTTGCCCAGGCCCGAATCTGCGACCCTCAGCCCGGCCCTAGACCTTCTTCTCTCGGCGCCGGATCGTAAGAGAGGCTGTGATGCGCTGCTCCGGTGCTCTTCCTCGCCCCGAGCCAGCTATTGATGCCTCTCCTAGGTTCGATGCTGCTGCCGGTGCTCCTCCTCGCCCCAAGCCGGCTATTGGTACCTCTCCTAGGTACGATGCTGCTGCTTGTCCCCACCCCAAGCCGGCTGTCGATGCCTCTCCTGGGTGCGTGGCTGCTGCCCGGCCGCCGTGCTCCCCTGCTCGGGCGCAGAGCACTGGAGGCCCACAGTCATCGCCTCCTCGACCCCTCTTCGCTCCGACCACACTGATCGTGGGAGACTCAATTGTCAGAAACATTCGCTTCTACAACGCAGTCACACGCTGCTTTCCTGGAGCCACGGTGCCGGTTGTCCTGGACAGGCTCCCTGGCCTGCTGTGCTCTCTCCCATCATCCATCAACCAGGTCCTAGTTCATGTAGGAACCAATGACACATCTCGCCAACAGTCGGAGCTGACTAAAAATGACTTTAATGCTCTTTTTAGCTTCTTAAACAGCTGTGGAAAGGATGTCTGGCTCAGCGGACCCCTGCCTACTGATGGCCGCGGAGCTGGCTGCTTCTCCAGAATCCTCAATCTTAACACCTGGCTCCAGTCCGCCTGCAGAATTCACAACATTGGTTTCATTGATAATTTCAATTTATTCTGGAACCGTCCTTCCCTAATCCGGGCCGATGGACTTCACCAACAGTCTGGGTAGCAGAGTTTTAGCAGCTAACATCCAGCATGCTGTCCAGACCGCTGCCCCCCTGACCCCCCAGACCGTTGTCCAGACCGCTGCCCCCCCCGTGATTAACTAGTCACTACCCACGCCCCCCTCCCGGAGCCCCCTCCACGCCCCGAACACTCCTCCTCTACCCCATTCTCAAAAAATTACACCCCCTTTTGTTCAACACCGGTACCATTACCTAGCCATTACCCCATTCCCTCACTACATCTGCCCTGTGTTCTGCACTGAAGCCACCACCATCTCGCCCCATTCCACCCATCCTGTCATCTGGACGTCTCCACTGGATAAACACAGGCACAGAAACCGTACTGTCAACTCAAACAATCTCCATCAAATCAAGACCACTCACCCCCACCCACCCTACCCCCGTGAACCCCCCCCCACAGCCTTCCTTGGTCTCCTCAACATCCGCTCCCTCACCAACAAAGAACTGCTCATCCATGACCTCATCAGCACCAACAGCCTGGACTTCCTCTCCCTCACTGAAACATGGCAACAACCCAACAACTACATCTCCCTCAATGAAGCTGTACCTCCAACCCACACTTTCCACTCTCAACCCCGTCTCTCTGGTCGCGGTGGCGGGCTCGCAGTATTAGTCAGGAAAACCTTAAAGATCTCACCTCTGACAATCCCCCCTGCGTCCTCATTTGAATCCATCACGGTCCTCCTCAACAACACATCTCCTCCCCTGATCATCTCCACAATCTACCGCCCCCCGAAGCCTAACAACATATTCATCCCGGAAATCAGCTCCCTTCTTTCCCACCTGTGTACACTCTCCCCCAACATTATTCTCCTCAGCGACTTCAATATACACATGGACAATATCTCAAACACCCTGACAACTGACTTCACCTCCTGCCTTGACAGCTTTGGACTGCAACAATTAATCAACTTCCCAACCCATCACAAAGGACACATCCTCAACCTCCTCTGCTACACTGGTATCACTCCGCTCAACATTTCATCATCTTCTCTCCCTGTCACAGACCATGTACCCATCTTTTTTAACATCCCGCTCCATCATCCAAAAACTGGTCTCCCCCGCAAAATCTCCTTCCGGAACATCAAGAACATCAACACCCAGGCTCTCACACAATGCATCAACTCCCTCCCCCCACCAGCCCCACTTTCCTCCCCCGACGACCTGGTCACCCACTACAACTCCAACCTCCAGAACCTCCTCGACACCTTGGCTCCATTAAAAACACGCTCCGTCTCCTTTTCACGCTCTGCCCCTTGGTTCACCCCTGCTATCCGTTCCCTCAAAACCAAAACCCGCCAATTTGAACACCTCTCCAGAAAAACCGGTCTCACTATTCACAAAGATCTGCTCCACAATCATCTCCTGTACAAAGACGCCCTCTCCTCAGCCAAAACCGCCTACTACACTGGACTCATAACATCTATCGCCAACCACACCAGGTCTGTTTTCCCATGTCAATAAACTCACCCTCCCCCTGGACCCTCTGGCTTCCCTCCCCCTCTCTGACAACTTCTGCAACTCCCTACTGTCCTTCTTCAATATGAAAACCTCCAGGATCCACGATGAACTGTCCAACCCCTCTGCCACCAGCCCTCTACCAGCCCTTCCTGCCCTCACCTGGTCCCACCCCCTCTCCTCTTTCACATTCCCCTCCATCACCGAAGTCGCCTCCCTTATTTCTAAATCAAAACCTTCCACCTGCCACCTGGACCCCCTCCCCTCCCCCCTCGTCAAAGCCTGCCTCCCCTCCCTGGCTCCACTTATTACTACCATCATCCACTCCTCCCTCTCCTCTGTTATATTCCCCTCATCCTTGAAATCTGCAGCCATCTCCCCCATCCTCAAGTAACCCAGCGCTGACCCACAGGACTTCAATAACCTCCGGCCCATCTCCAATCTCCCCTTCCTGTCCAAAATCCTGGAAAAAACTGTTGCATCACAGCTCTACTCCCATCTCTCCCATAACAATCTCTTCGAAAAGTTCCAATCCGGTTTCCGTCCCCACCACAGTACTGAAACAGCCCTCATCAAAATCACAAACGACCTCCTCCTTGCTGCTGACACCGGTTCCCTCTCAATCCTCATCCTCCTGGACCTTACCGCTGCATTTGACACCATCTCCCACACCATCCTCCTGGACAGACTCGCCACCATTGGCATTACTGGTACACCCCACCTCTGGTTCACGTCCTACCTCTCCGCCCGGTCACAGTTCATCAAAATCAGTTCCCACAGCTCCTGTCCCTCCCCTGTCACTTCTGGCGTCCCCCAAGGTTCTGTCCCTGGCCCCATCCTCTTCATCATCTACATCCTCCCCCTCGGTCAAATCTTCCGGAAACACAACATCCTCTTCCACTGCTACGCCGACGATACACAGCTCTACCTCTCTACCTCACCCACCTCTCACTGGCCCCCCACTTCCCTCCTCAACTGTCTGAATGATCTTAACGCATGGTTCACATCTCCTCCAACTCAACAGCAGCAAAACAGAAATCCTCCTGGTCGAAACCAAACACACCCTGTCCAGCTCCCATAACCTCACCCTCTCCATCAACAATACCTCAATCTCCCCTTCAGCACAGGTCAAGAGTCTAGGTGTCATCCTAGACTCCACCCTCAGCCTATCACAGGGCTAACATATAGCAACGAACAACCATTCACACTCACATACACACCTATGGTCAATTTAGAGACACCAATTAACCTAATCCCCAACCTGCATGTTTTTGGTCTGTGGGAGGAAGCCGGAGTACCCGGAGAGAACCCACGCAAGCACGGGGAGAACATGCAAACTCCACACAGAAAGGTCCCAGGTGGATTCGAACCCAGAACCCTCTTGCTGTGAGGCGACAGTGCTAACCACTGCACCACCGTGCCGCCTTAACGTACACATTTGAATGAAACATGTAAACTAGAAATAATGACATAACACCACAGAAAACACAACATTTCCTTTAGACGTTATTGACACAGTCAACTGAAATTTCTACATGGATGAACTGTTGAAGAGCCTGCCTCCATAAGAGGATGCTGTCATCATGGTTAAGAACCTCATAGCAGTGTGCAAAAGAGGAGGGTTCAATCAGGAAATGGATTAAAAAAAAATCCTCTTTATGGGATAATATCCCTGTCATACAGAAGACTGGGGTTCAATTCCTGGGACAGGGACAGGGAGCCAAGCCTTAGCTTCTTTAAATCAGGACCGCATTTAAAGAGCGTTGTCACAAAAGGGAATCAAGTGGAGTTTTAACCCACTAAATGGTCTCGTTCGTCTTCAAACCAAGACAAATATTAATGAAAGACCTGAGATTAAAATCTGTTTTATGTGAAGCTACAGAGTGATTGATGTGAAATGCATGTGTTTACGATAGGATGCAATAAGAAACATTGCAAACATTGAGTTATGTTATTTTTATGCCACTTTTAAATATTGTTGAGAATTGCTCTATCAGAAGCAATTAGGGACTTGTGTGTAGGAGCTATGTATTTTACCTTTGTTACGGTCTTATTCCTCCTGAGCACTAGGGGGTGTATTGTAAAGGCCGAAGTTGGCCACAGGAAATTTAAGTTCATGCCAATTAATCACAGGTGTTGCTGATAGGAGAGGAGCCGAACTGTGTTTGAGTGTGCATGGTAAGTTTTTGGTTTACCTTTTTGTATTGAAATGTATTGGAAGTTACTGACACAGAAAGAAAATGAACACAGTGATACAAAGTAAGGAGAAGATATGGGTATTGTTTCTCCGCGTACACGTTTGAACAACCCAGCCCAATCAGCAGCCATAAGTGGCTAAAGAATGAGATTAACTCATTACACCGTGGATCATTTCACTACCAGGTTCTATTTGACTCCACTTCTCCAGCACGCCTGCTACACTCACATACCCGGTATGTGGAGCAAACATCTGTCAGATTTATATTTAGTCATTCAGAAAATGCTCTCATCCAACGAGCCTTTAACAAAGTGTGGACTAAAAAGCACCAGGTTAGATAGCTGAGTAGCTATAGGAATAAGAGTGCAAGGTTATTCATTTGATTCATAATTTAATTTGTTGTTCTCGCCTTGAATGTAGTTAGTTCACATGGAAGTTTGTTGTGCAAACAAGTGCACCAGTCTTATATAGTCACATGTGATATACGGTCTCTTGAAAATGTCTGGTAACTCTAATAACAGTAAACGTACATAGATTAACCATTGACTATCATTAGTTAATGCAGGAATAAGCTTTATTATATAGCAGTAGCATAGGGGTTATATTTATGGGTAGGTTTCGTGGGTTAGTTGACGTTATTCGTCAGCTATTAAATAATGTGTACATGTATATTATGGGATTAGCTCTTGTTAATTAATGGTCAATTAATGTACCCTTGTTGCGCTCTGATCAGGCCGTTCGTTCACTTCCGCAGCTTTTCCCGGTTCTCCGTGTGTAGACTTGAGGAAATGAGAAGAACCACACAGATGTTGTCCTCATTGCCGGTGACGGGTTGTGTGTGTGTGTGTGTGTGGGGGGGGGGGGAACCAGACCTGAGGAAGAACCTGAGGCACTGAGGAAGCAGTCCCCTCCTCCATCCCTCCTCATTCATACCGCGCCGTTGCACCGTTCACCATTTGATGACTCGTGACTTCCCCCCCTGCATTTACCGCAGGAAAAGGTGGCTGTCGCGTCAGGTCTGAGCAGCAAGCCGGCCTCCGCGGAGAAGGCCCGCCATCACGGTGGCCAGCGTCGACGTGTCTGTTGCTGGCCGGGCCCCGTCCACTGGCCAATCAGAGCTCCTCCTTGCTCAAACCGTCACCAGTCCACTGAAGGGAGGGGATGGTCGTGTGTGTGTGTGTGTGTGTGTGTGTGTGTATGCACACGTGCTGAGGTAGACAGGAAGTGAGGGAGTTTAACTGGAAGAACATTAGGACGTTGGAACACAGGAAGTCCATCACAATGGCCAGGAAGTGGTTACGAAGCAGCGACTTGGCAGAAACGCCCGTGACCCCCCCCCCCCCCCCCCCCCCGCCAGCCCCCGACTCAATGGAGTGGTTGTTACCTTTATCTCAGGACGCGTACCGGCTCGTCGATTTTTTTGCGTTTGAAACCAGAACCCCGTGCCGAGTCAAAGTCGATCTTTCATTGCAAAATTACTGTCCATTTGATGCGCTTATCGTCATGTATAATTGTCTTTCTTTTCCCTCCCCCCACCCCCCTCTTGAGATAAGGTTCCACGGATGACATTTTCCTTTCCTGCGGGACATCAAAGGGCCCTGGGACCCGGGCCTCAGAGGTCTGCGGCTTAGCCGCGGTGAAAGACGATCCATTTGATGTTGCGAGGTCCGCTAAGTTGCGGAAATTAACCTGCAGGACTTTGCCTGGGCCCACCCCCTAATCTGTCCTCCTGTGCCTTTACAAGTAAGTCACATACCCTATGAGAGGTCCCTCTCCACAGCGGTGGGTGGGTGGGTGGGGAGGGGAGGAGGGGGTGCTCTGGGGTCTTTATCGGCACGTGCACGCGCATGTGCACACGTGCACACACTCCAGGGCCCTTGAGACCTGTGTGAGGGGGGGGGGGGGGGAAATAATAATCTTACCATGTTTTTCACCAGACTAACCTCATTTCCATGTCACTATGTCATCCTGACATGTAAAGGAAAAAAATACATAATGCAAATACACGCCCCCCCCCCCCCCCCCCCCCCCAGTTACATTCAGGGGCTGCTTGAATGTTGGCAGGGAGAGACGGAAAAGGGGGAGTGTGAGAGGCAGGGCCTCCAGAGAGGCCTGGTCGGCGGTCATATCTCTGGGAGGATTCCCGGGTGAGAGGTGTCGGGAGACGGCCGCGCTGTCCCCCTGCCTCCCCCCTCTTACTTATGGGGGCCGCAGGGCTGAGGTCGTGGGGCCCGGTTCTGTCCCGGGCGGGGATGGGATCAGTGGGGAGATTGACTGGGACTCTTGGTCAGTAGGTCAGACCCCGAGGTAGCCTGCGGGGTTTTGACTTCCAAAAGCAAACCACAGAGTAGACCTGCCCTGCGCGTGTGTTTACCTACACTCCTGGGCTTCTTCCAGCTGTGTGTGTGAATGCAACGCACACATACACACACACACGCACATGCACACGCACGCACGCACGCACGCACGCACGCACGCACGCACACACACACACACATCTGAGGAATGGAGGCCAGACCCTCCTCTCTCTCCAGCTCTTCCTCTGCCCAGTCACGGTGCGCCAATAAATCAATCCGGTGTCAGCGGGGACAGAGGCCGAGGAGCGGGTTCCCGCTCCTCGCGGTTTCCTCCCGCCGTCTGATGCGTTGACAATATGCTGACGACTCGCCTCCAAGTGCTGGGCAACGGGTTCATTCCGCGCGGAACACGCCGAGGTTCGGCGCGTCCCTCGCCGAGCTAGCGGACAAGGCGGCGACGCAGCGTGCGCGCTAATGACCTTGGCCCCCGCACGCTGGCGGTTTGGCGAGCGTGCTGGCGGTTTGGCGCGCGGGCTGATGTTTTGGCGCGCGTGCTAACGATTTGGCGCACGCGCTAACGTTTTGGCACACACGGTAATGATTAGGCGTGCGAGATAACAGGTTGGCGTAACGCACTGCAGATGCAGCACGTGTGCAACATCGCGGCAGTGAAATCTTGAATCGAGTTAGTCGTGCTTTGTTGGCAGGTTTGTGCTTTAGCGGTTAATGGTTAATGGACACCACTGAACAGCAGCAGTGAATACTTGGAAGCACGTTTTTTTCTAAGTAAGCTTTGAAAAAGGCCAAGTTGGCTGAGCCTTCCTGGCGAGGCCATGTTAAGTTTGACACAGGAAATGGTTGTTTTCAGTGTAAATAATGTGGACGGCTGACATGTCTGCACCAGCTTTAGTGGCTCAGGATAGAGTGCAGCGGCCCAGGCCCCCTCCCTTGACTACCACCACCCCTGAGCAAGAGGCCTAACCCCATCTGCTTCTTAATGTTAAAGTTCCTTTGGATGAAAATAGTAGTTAATAGTAGTTGGACCGCAGGCTGTCCTTCATTTCACAATCTACAGAGTTTGAGCTGAAGCTCGAGACCTCGCACTCCGTGGACAGTGGTTGGTTTCTGAATGCCTTCTGGTTCCCAACGTCTTGGACGGTCCCCCCCCCCCCCCCCCCCCACGGGATGGGAGCACCTTGGGAGATGCTGGACCCTGGTACCCTCACACTGGTGGCTAATTTATTAGCGCTCTGTTGATTTAGTACATGGTTCAGCGCCACCCCCTTGTTTTTCCTGGTGGGAGAGAGAGGCTGACAGATATACAGACTGAAGGACAGACCCTTTATCTGATCCAACATTGCGGCTGTCCAAAGGGGTCCACCAGGTGTAAAGGTGTGTGTCCAGGTGTAGACACGTGTGAAGGTGTGTGTCCAGGTGTAGTCACGTGTGAAGGTGTGTGTCCAGGTGTAGACACGTGTGAAGGTGTGTGTCCAGGTGTAGACACGTGTGAAGGTGTGTGTCCAGGTGTAGACACGTGTGAAGGTGTGTGTCCAGGTGTAGACACGTGTGAAGGTGTGTGTCCAGGTGTAGACACGTGTGAAGGTGTGTGTCCAGGTGTAGACACGTGTGAAGGTGTTTGTCCAGGTGTGAAGGTGTGTGTCCAGGTGTAGACACGTGTGAAGGTGTGTGTCCAGGTGTAGACACGTGTGAAGGTGTGTGTCCAGGTGTAGTCACGTGTGAAGGTGTGTGTCCAGGTGTAGACACGTGTGAAGGTGTGTGTCCAGGTGTAGACACGTGTGAAGGTGTGTGTCCAGGTGTAGACACGTGTGAAGGTGTGTGTCCAGGTGTAGACACGTGTGAAGGTGTGTGTCCAGGTGTAGACACGTGTGAAGGTGTGTGTCCAGGTGTAGACACGTGTGAAGGTGTGTGTCCAGGTGTAGACACGTGTGAAGGTGTGTGTCCAGGTGTAGACACGTGTGAAGGTGTGTGTCCAGGTGTAGACACGTGTGAAGGTGTGTGTCCAGGTGTAGTCACGTGTGAAGGTGTGTGTCCAGGTGTAGACACGTGTGAAGGTGTGTGTCCAGGTGTAGTCACGTTTGAAGGTGTGTGTCCAGGTGTAGTCACGTGTGAAGGTGTGTGTCCAGGTGTAGACACGTGTGAAGGTGTGTGTCCAGGTGTAGACACGTGTGAAGGTGTGTGTCCAGGTGTAGACACGTGTGAAGGTGTGTGTCCAGGTGTAGTCACGTGTGAAGGTGTGTGTCCAGGTGTAGACACGTGTGAAGGTGTGTGTCCAGGTGTGAAGGTGTGTGTCCAGGTGTAGACACGTGTGAAGGTGTGTGTCCAGGTGTAGACACGTGTGAAGGTGTGTGGCTGTGTGGTCAGATGTGTGGAGGTGTGTGTCCCTAAGTGGATGTGTGGGCAAAAATACCTACATCGAGCAATTGTATTTTTTTAATAGGTCTTTATCATGGTATTGATAGTTAACAATAGGTATCCCAAGAGTTTTTTTTTTTTTTTTCATTTTGTGGGAACTCACAAACTACTGTGGAGTGTTAACTCCACAGCAGTGCATAATGTACTACTTATATATTCCCTGTTTGGGACAAAAATTGTCCCAAACAAACGCCACTCGATGCGACGCATGAAGAAGTTGAATGAGAAGGCAGAGGACAGATGTAGCCGGATAGACAGATGGACAAGCAGACACAGGCCAAGATTAAAGTGCTACAGCCAGACGGATAGATGGCAGCCAGACACGGGTAGATGTATACATAGATAAAGATGGAGACACACAACCACACACACACTCACAGGCTTTCCTGTCCCATCCCATAATTCTGTTGGGCTCATCAGAGGGTGGAACCCTTTTTCCCTGAGGAAGGAAACTCATCCTACTAGCGCACTTCCTCCACACACACAGACACACACGCACACACACGCACACAGGATAGTTAAAAAAGGCTCTCGCTGCTGGAACAACACACACACGGACACACCTACACTTTTTCTGACAAACACATCCGGTCAATTAGTCATTTAACCTTAGCTAGGGTAAAACGTGTGTGTGTGTGTGTGTGTGTGTGTGTGTGTGTGTGTGTGTGTGTGTGTGTGTGTGTGTGTGTGTGTGTGTGTGTGTGTGTGTGTGTGTGTGTGTGTGTGTGTGTGTGTGTGTGTGTGTGTGTGTGTGTGTGTGTGTGTGTGTGTGTGTACGTGCAAATGTTCGTTTCCCTTGGTTTGAGTGCATTGGCACACCAAAGGACTTTTTTCTGTCACGTTGTAAAGTCATCATCATGTGGGCGTGGCACAGGGGGGGATGCCGTTTAGAGGGCTCTGATTGGCCGGCCCCCGTGTTCAACAAGTTGGACACTATGAGCCTAACGGGAGCTCCAACCTACTCAGACTCAGTGCAGGGCGATCGAGGGAGAGCGTGGGGTAGAAAGAGAGAGTGTGGGGAAGAGAGAGAGAAGGAGAGACATGAAGTCAGAATGACAGATGTGTGATAGAGATATAAAGACAGCGATACAGATGGTTTGGTAGGGAGGGAGAGAGAGCGAGAGAGAGTTGAGAGAGCTAGTCCATGTGTGATAGATTTTTCGATTTACGTTCTGTCCCCATTTACTTTCTAGAATATATTCAACCATAAAACAAGTTATTAATCACCAACACAAGGGGCTGCAGTCCAGCCCCTTGGTGATACGCCCCGACCTCACCAATAATGTATAATATAACATAATAACTGCCTGTCCGTCACATTTTCACTGAGAATAAAACGCAGCATTGTCGCAGCCAACACATTGTACCTAATTGTGGTTCATAAGACGTTTGTGCACTTCATCATTTCACATCCACATCGCTACGGTGCCCTACGGCGCACGGGCTGAAGTCGGTGGAAAGATTTAGGACATTCGCACGCCAAGCCAGTGTGTTGCTGCTGTGAATTACAATTTATTGGGAGCGTAAAACATGTTTTCAGCTTCCAGCGGAGTTCCTGGTGGTTTCAGCTCCAGCACTCACTGGTAAACAGAGGTGTGGCCGTTTTGGGGGTCTCTTTACAGGGCCACGCGTCTGGCTTGGTTGCGGCCGGCGAGGAATATGGACGCCCTTTTTTTTTCGGTTTAATCCTGCGCGTGTTGTTTTGTCGGTGCACGCTGCAACGAAATGAAATAAATCTTGTATCATGGGCCAGGCTCAGTTTGAGAGCAGAGAAAGACCTGGAAGCTAAGATGTTGCTGTGATAATTCAGCATCGGTCTTTGGGTGTTTCAGTGTTGTCAAACACTTTTCTGAGAACACAATATTCTTTGACCTGCAGTTAGAAATCTTGTACCTGATTTTGTTGAGAGGGCTGTGGATATCAGTGTATAGATAGGCAGATAATTTAGCATACTGTATACTAGCGTTTCCCCAAGACAAACACCTTATAAAAATGTTATTCATACTCAGGAAGCATACCGTATGTTTGCCGCCAATTGATTGTGAACGCATGCGCTACAACAACAGAAGGCGCAGCCCATGTGTCAGTTACAATTTTGTATGGTGGTATGGTTTTAAAATAAACCCATCTTAAGCAAACTGCAAACTAACTGTAAGCAATCTGCTTGACTGTAACTGAGTGGGCAGAAAGTGTTTCCGAGAGCAACTCTTTAACAGTGCTGAAGTACACCCACTGGGTTGATATCCATATGCTGTTGATTGGTTTGAAGTTTAACAGGCCGTTTCATTAGCGAGCCTTTGCATCATAAATGGCCCTGTCTGTCTCTGATACTAAAAAACCACCACATCCTCCAAAGAAGTTATGTTTTTTTTTAAGCAGACAACACAAGCCTGACAGTTTACAAACCAAACGGTCACGTTTTATTTGTCTATTTCTTTTTCATTGTCAGTTTTTGCTAGCGACCCCTAAAGTTGGTGCTAGCTCGATGTAGCCTGCTACGTGCTACAGAAGTTTAATCACAGCACAGCTATGAGCCTCCCGACGCAACTCTGAGGGAACAAGCCTTGTAAAAATAAAAATAAAAGGCTAATGCAACGGAGACGTTAGCTTGATGTAGCTTCATGCTACAATGTTTTAATCACAGCACCGCTACAAGCCTCTTGGCGCAGCTCGGAGGGTACAGGCCTCGTAAAAAAGGCTAATGTAGCGGAGACGGAGACTCATCAGAATGTGCTGCTTGATGCTTTGATGGCTTCTCCCAGCTTGAGAGAGGATGTTGTGAAGGTCCCCGTGCTGTGGGTTAGCATGGGAGGCCCAGTCAGCAAACTATTGGCACTTGTTTAAAAAAGAAAAAGCCATTTGATTTTTGAGGCACTTGCAAAAGATCCATTTGGAATTTGTACTTTCAAGTACACTGTTAAGAGTTAAGTATCAAATGGGAATATTGAGACGTTGAAAAGTCCAGAACAAGGCTGTTTCAGGAGCTATCTGGATTCCTAAATGTGGACCTATGAGTACAATAACAATACTTCCAAAAGCTGTTTTATTCAACTGAAAAATAACATTTCAAGAGCTGTTTTATTCAACCCTTGTGACTGTGTCTCATTCGCCCTACACAGCACTTTCGAGCCTGAAAGATTAGATTTCACGTCTCTCTAACGGAAAAATACCCCCTCCCCGCCCCCCAGAAAAACTTCCATTCCTGTCCTGCAGGGGGCACTGTGGTTCTGTCCATCACAGCCCATGCAGGACTGAGCCCTCTGAAGGCCCCTGGACGCTCTGGCTTTGCGAGGGCCGACAGTAAGCCCCGTTCCCATCAGACCGGCCCTTTTAAATTGGGGCCCCCCCACGGTTTATGCCATAGACCCCAGTGAGCCAGTTAGCTTCTTGATACCATACAGAAATATGAAGAAAGAAAAAACTTATATATTCAGGGTTTTTTTATGTATATATGAGTAGTTAATATTGAAACAATAAATACCTGAAAGATTTTTTTTTTTTTTTACGGTGAATTTAAAACACGGCCTTTAAAACCTGTTTTCAGTACCGAGCCTCCCGGGTTACTCTCGAAACGGTTTGACATGCTGGTACTTCACTCTGGCTGGTTCTTTTGGGTCAACCGGTTTAACACGATTTGAGCGTTGGCACCACTCGCACAGCGTTGCGTTCTCGGGACGCATGAGCTAGGCCCGGCCCGGGAGGGGGGGGACGGTTCTGGGCCAAGCCATCGGACTCAGAGTGGTCCCGTGCCACAGGGTTGGGCCAAGGGCAGGGGGGAGGAGGAGGGGGACTGGGTCGAGGTGAGGTGGGGTGAGGTCAAGGGAGGTAGGGGCAGAGAACACCCGGGGTCATCGCGGGGTCAGGTGGACTGGCCGGGATGTGACCCACTTCTGTGAGCCTTCCTGGCAGAGGTCAATGCGGGTCACATTCAAACGGGTCTGTTCTGCGTTCTGCCGTGTGCGGCTCCACGCTGGCCTGTCTCTCCTCTGAGGTTCCACTTGTTCAGTGGTATATTGTACTTTTTCAAGGTTTGTTTAGTTGTTGTAGTGTCATCATTTCTGTTCTGGTCTGTCCCACGTGTGGGCCTGTTACTGTGCTCTATTTGATTCTACTCCATCTTAACTTTTGTTTTCCGACAGTTTTCCGTAGATATAACCATTGATTCTCCGCAGTATATGCCTGTGGCTGCAGCCCTGAAGGGCTTGCTGGTGACCTCACATCACAATGACCGGCTCTACTTCGGAAGCGTAGGCGCGTTACAATGGAAGTGGCAGCAGTGGTGTGTTGGTCATTGTTGAGTAATTAAGTGTGAAATGATTTGCCAATGTGTGGTCGACGTCGTGTTTGAGACCGCCACAGTGTTTCTCGTGCGAGATGTGGCAAGACATTAGCCTAGCATACGGTATAGTTCCGTTTATTTAGGATTTTACATTTCTTCTTCTTCGTCTTGAGTACTTGGTCAACTCAAAATAGCCAACAAAAAAATCCCATGATGCATTCTGATGTACAAGCCCTATGCAACAACAACACGAATCGAATAGAAGACAATAAATCCATATAGAAAAGTGAGAAATTATGAAAGGGATAAACAACAGCACAGACCCCTGCCCTATAAGAGGTCTGTTCAGTTGCACATGGCTATATATATATGGCTATAACAGCTCAATAACTCGCATCGTCTCATCCAATCAGTCTGTCTGGATTCTGTGTGCTTTATTGCATTCTGCTCAGCGTTAATATGCCGCCTGAACTTCTTTCCATCTTATTTTCATCCCCCTCTAATCCTTGCCCCGCGTCTCCCCCTATTGTTTATTTTCCACAGAGGAAGTTGGGACAATACTGTCGTCGATATTTTACCGCCTCCCCACTCAAAGCCTGAGGAAACCGCGATGAGTGCTCGGTCGCATGCTGCAATCGATGTGTTGAGTAATCACTGTCAAGTGTCAGGGACAGCTGCTGCCCCCTGTCCTGTATGTCTGGCATGGGACTCATGGCGGTTTTGTGACTAATGCCGTTGTGGGAATACCTCAGCCCCACTGTTTAAGCCCGGGGTCTACAGTGTGGGCAAATCCAGCCCAACTCAGACTTGATAATACACAGAATTTACATTCCAAGGGATTTTAAAGTTCTCACATAGGGGGAGAAAAGATGGATAGATGGGTAGATGGATGGATACTTTAGTCATCCCGAGGGAAATTTTTGAAAAGGGAGATGGATAGGAGAGAGGAGGAGAGAGAAAAGAAGGATGCACAGTAAAATGTTTAAAAAAAACGAGAGAGAGAGAGAGAGAGATATGCTTGTCTTTCTCCCTGGCTGGATGTGTGCCCTCCTGTCTGTGTCGCTCCTGTACGTGACTAAACACCTCCACCCCCGGGTCCATTTGAATTGCGTACCGCGTGCGTTGCCACCGACCAACGACGCACGCTCGCCAGTCACGCTCGCGTGCCCGCGCACCACAAAGAACACTGAGCTACAAATACAAATGAGCTGAAAATAGCACAACTTTGGTTAAGAACCACGTTTTAGCTGTAGCGACCAATTTTGAAGCAGAACGGATAAATCCCTTGGGAGGAGTTCGTTCACAAACATGGGTATAAAAACGACATAATTGAATATGGCCGAATTTGACGTCAAGCCATGACCACGCCCTTTGAGGTAGGGTCGCAAATAGCACAACTTTTAGTAAGCACCATCTTCTGAATCTACCCAAAAAATTTGGAGCCCAAGGGACAAATCCCCTGGGAGGAGTTCGTTCAAATAGGACGCGAAAATCGAAAATGACAAAAAATAAAATGAAAATATCTGACTTCCGGTGGGTTTTTTAGTATGGGTCCAAGAGGCTTTTTTGTAGGGCTAGGCCTGTTTAACATGCCCACCGAATTTCATACATATCGGTGAAACTCGGTGTCGTGGAAAAAACTAAAAAAATGATTATGGCCGACTTTGACGGTACGCCGTGGCCACGCCCTTTGAGGTAGAGTCCCAAATAACTTTTCCCAAGTTCCATGTTGGGAACCTACACAAACAATTTGAAGCCCAAACGACAAATCCCCTGGGAGGAGTTCGTTCAAATACAACGCGAAAATTGCACATTTTAAATGCAAATATCTGACTTCCGGTGGGTTAAGGGGTATGGGTCCCAGAGGCTTTTTTGTAGGTCTGGGCCTGTTTAACGTGTATACCGAGTTTCATACATGTAAGTGAAACGTGGTGTCGGGGCTGTTGTTTTTAGAGCCTGTAGGGGGCGTTACTATCACAACAAGCACGATTTTTGGTATGTGAGATTGGGGCAGCACTATACACGTGTTCTGTGAATTTCAGTGTTTGCACAGTGATTTATGCTGCTTTTAGAGCACCATCCATTGGCTGAATTTTTTCCCCCTTTTGAAACAAGCCTCAGGGAGCCATTGGCTAGCAGCATACCAAGTTTCATTTAAATCTCCCTTGCCAATGTTGAGATATAAACTTCTTGCTTTTAAAGAGCGCCACCTGGTGGCAATGACCACAAATTTTGTGGGATGCATAAAGGAGGTACACAGAAGTAGGGCTCCAAGTTTGGTGTTGAACGGACATAGCAATGTGAAGAAATGGTCCACTTACTTTTTTTACGTAAAATGTACACATCTAAAAAAAATTATAAAGCACTATAACACGCTTATCTTCGGGAATTTCAATAAACTTCCGATTACATTTTTTCATTATACAGAATGTAGATGCTACCTGTGGAGTTTCGTGCAAATCGGTGAAAGCCACATGGAATAGATGTGTAGGACGCACTTTTTTCACTCGGTTTCCTCGAGAGCTAACCTACTAGCTAGCGGCGGATATGTATGTTATTAGCAACTGGCGACGAGGTGAACCCCGTAAATTGCGCGGCGAAGCGATGTTCTTCAGAGTAATGTGCTGTTAGCTGCAGTAAAATCGCCTCATTGTTTTGTGTAGTGTCGCTGGTGGTCCATACAATGACGAGCTACCGCCTCCTCGAGCGCTCTGGATGGGAGTCTCGCGAGGCTTGAACGCGAGTTGAGGAGCGATATGTAATTTTCCTTAACATTTTGACTGTTGAAGAATTACATACAGCTTTTTTTTAATCCTACGAAACTCACTCGACGACCGAAAATACACTGTAATGATCGTATTTGGCACTTCTGACAATAAAGTGAATATGCTCTCTCTCTCTCTCTCTCTCTCAGCTGGCTTGTTCGCCCTATTGTGTTAGTGAAAGGCCTACCTAATTTGCACGTTAGGTTTGTACCTCAGGCTACATGTTTGTTTAATGGCACACTAACATGATTTATTTGGCCCTTTCCCCATGGTAACTTAACCACTGTTTCCTCAACACAAGTGCAGCAGGTGAGAGGTATTTAAGCCCCGCTATTTTTGGTCCAGTCACAGCATGGCCACCATCGTGGCTGCCGGGCCAGCAGTGAGAGGTGCTGAAGTGTGGAATACCACATGGCTGACACACGCTCTGGGGTGATTGCCTTTGTGCACGTTGTCTTCACGCCATAAGAGAGAATGGTCTCAACCGTCACATAAATATGACACGTCTCATTTGGTTTAGCAGTCCTCATCAGCATTGTACTCCATTCAGCCCAATTCCCATGAATTGTGTTCTATAAAACTAAACGATGGGAGTGTGTCAACTTCCTCTTCTTGTGTCAGAGGCCACCGGTTGACTTCTGACCTTCGGCTACAAAGTGCACTAGCAGACAGCTATAGGGGGCCGCTCTATTAACAAAAAGCAGACACACAGTTCTCCAATTATGAATACTTTGTGACTCATTCCTTTGTTGGTGACATGACAGAACACCCGAAAATGCTATTGGCACACACCACAAGCCCCAAGTCATTTAAAAATTTGACAACTGGTTCTTTCAGACCAGCGCAATGACATCTCATTTTTGTCGCAAAATGTACTTCAAAAAAGCAGAAACAGTAAAATAAAAATGTAAAATTTAATTTTACTCACTCACTCATCTTCTACCGCTTATCCGGGGTCGGGTCGCGGGGGCAACAGCTCGAGCAAGGAACCCCACACTTCCCTTTCCCGGGCCACATCAGCCAGCTCTGACTGGGGGATCCCGAGGCGTTCCCAGGCCAGTGTGAAGATATAATCTCTCAACCTCGTCCTGGGTCTTCCCCGTGGTCTCCTCCCAGCTGGTTGTGCCCGGAACACCTCCATAGTGAGGCGCCCGGGGGGCATCCTTATCAGATGCCCGAACCACCTCAACTGGCTCCTTTCCACGCAAAGGAGCAGCGGCTCTACTCCGAGTCTCTCCCGGATGACTGAGCTCCTCACCCTATCTCTAAGGGAGAAGCCCGCCACCCTCCTGAGAAAACCCATTTCGGCCGCTTGTACCCGCGATCTCGTTCTTTCGGTCATGACCCAACCTTCATGACCATAGGTGAGAGTAGGAACAAAGATAGACCGGAAGATCGAGAGCTTCGCCTTCTGGCTCAGCTCCCTCTTCGTCACAACGGTGCGGTAGAGCGAATGCAAAACCGCCCCCGCTGCTCCGATTCTCCGGCCCATCTCTTGCTCCATCCTCCCCTCACTCGTGAACAAGACCCCGAGGTACTTAAACTCCTTCACTTGGGGTAAGGACTCATTCCCTACCCGGAGTAGGCAATCCACCGGTTTCCTGCTGAGAGCCATGGCCTCAGATTTAGAGGTGCTGATCCTCATTCCAACCGCTTCACACTCGGCTGCGAACCAATCCAGTGAGTGCTGAAGGTCACAGGCCGATGATGCCATCAGGACCACATCATCTGCAAAAAGCAGCGATGAGATCCCTAGCCCACCGACCTGCAACCTCTCCTCCCCCCGACTACGCCTCGATATCCTGTCCATGAAGACCACAAACAGGATTGGTGATAAAGCGCAGCCCTGGCAGAGGCCAACCCCCACCAGAAACGAGTCCGACTTACTGCCGAGAACCTGGACACAACTCTCGCTTTGGGTGTACAGAGATTGGATGGCCCTGAGAAGTGCCCGTCTCACTCCATACTCCCGTAGCACCTCCCACAATATTTCCCGGGGAACCCGGTCATACGCCTTCTCCAGATCTACAAAACACATGTAGACCGGATGGGCATACTCCCAGGCCCCCTCCAGGATTCTTGCAAGAGTGAAGAGCTGGTCCGTTGTTCCACGACCAGAACGGAATCCGCATTGTTCCTCCTCAATCTGAGGTTCGACTATCCGCCGAACCCTCCTTTCCAGCATCTTGGAGTAGACTTTACCAGGGAGGCTGAGAAGTGTGATGCCCCTGTAATTGGCACACACTCTCTGGTCCCCCTTTTTGACCAGGGGGACCACCACCCCCGTCTGCCACTCCCTCGGCACTGTTCCCGACCTCCACGCGATGTTGAAGAGCCGTGTCATCCACGACAGGCCCTCCACACCCAAAGCCTTCAACATTTCAGGACGGATCTCATCAACCCCCGGGGCTTTGCCACTGCGGAGTTGTTTGACTACCTCAGTGACTTCCACCAGGGAAATTGACGATGATCCCCCATCAGCTTCCAGCTCTGCCTCTACCAAAGAGGGCGCGTTAGTCGGGTTCAGGAGTTCCTCAAAATGCTCCTTCCACCGCCCGATTACCTCCTCAGTTGAGGTCAACAGCGTTCCATCCTTGCTGTAAACAGCTTGGATGGTTCCCCGTTTCCCCCTCCTGAGGTGTCGGACAGTACGCCAGAAGCACTTTGGCGCCGACCGAAAGTCCTTCTCCATGGCTTCTCCGAACTCCTCCCACACCCGCTGCTTTGCCTCTGCCACAGCAGAGGCCGCCGCCCTCCGGGCACTTCGGTACACTGCAACTGCCTCCGGAGTCCCCCGGGATAACATATCCCGGAAGGACTCCTTCTTCGGTCGGACGGCTTCCCTGACCACCGCTGTCCACCACGGTGTTCGAGGGTTACCGCCCCTTGATGCACCCAAGACCTTGAGGCCGCAGCCTCCCACTGCAGCTTCAGCAATGGAGGCTTTGAACATCGACCTCTCAGGTTCAATGTCCCCAACCTCCACAGGGATGCCAGAAAAGCTCCGCCGGAGGTGTGAGTTGAAGGTCTCTCGGACAGGGGCCTCCTCCAGACGTTCCCAGTTCACCCGCACTACCCGTTTGGGCTTACCAGGTCTGTCCCGAGTCTTCCCCCACCCCCTGACCCAACTCACCACCAGATGGTGATCGGTTGACAGCTCCGCCCCTCCCTTCACCCGAGTGTCCGAAACATGCGGCCTCAGATCTGATGATACGATTACAAAATCGATCATCGACCTTTGACCTAAGGTACTCTGGTACCATGTACACTTATGAGCAACCTTATGTTCGAACATGGTGTTTGTTATGGACAATCCATGACTAGCACAGAAGTCCAATAACAGATGACCACTCGGGTTTAGATCCGGAAGGCCGTTCCTCCCAATCACGCCTCTCCAGGTGTCTCCATCATTGCCCACGTGCGCATTGAAGTCCCCCAGCAGAACTATGGAGTCCCCTACTGGAGCCCCCTGCAGGACTCCATTCAGGGTCTCCAAGAAGGCCGAATACTCCGAGCTGCTGTTCGGTGCATACGCACAAACAACAGTCAGAGTTTTCCCCCCATAACCCGTAGGCGTAGGGAGGCGACCCTCTCGTCCACCGGGGTAAACTCCAACATAGCGGCGCTCAGCCGGGGGCTTGTGAGTATCCCCACACCCGCCCGGCGCCGCGCACCTTGGGCAACTCCAGAGAAGAATAGCGTCCAACCACTAAAAAAATAACATTTAATTTTAATGTAATTTAATTTCAAAATCAGTCCGTTGGGTGAACTCATTCGCTTTGCCCACACAGTGTCGCCAGACGAGTCTGTCGAGGAAAGAAACAAGAATTAAGAAGAGTCTCGAATAATATTCAAGAGTAATATTCGTGCCACCAGCCTGGAGGTTTGTGCAGTAAATAGTACGAGTACCAACAGTAGTACTGTAGTACGAGTATCACACCACGTCGATATACTACCAGTGTAAATAGCTGTACAATGGTTCCCAGTGTCATAGCGCAGTTAAAGAGTTTGGGAACCAAATGAATCCATAACGTCTTCTTTACTCTGGCATACGTGCCCGGCCCAGATCCTGTTCAGACAGACTCCTGACAGACGGGGTTGGGTCGGGTCGAGCCAATCACATCCGCTTATCTAGTATGGGGCGGGGCCAATACGATGACTGTACAGAGGAGAGCCCTATAGGAGCGCTGTTGAGGCACTTGATAAAAGACAGAAGGCTGCTGCGGATGTGTCACACCTTTCTTTGCTTTGATTGGTCCAACCAATTGCGTGAGACCTTTTTGGTCTGCTGCACCCTTTGTTACCGGCCATTGAAATGAACCCAGAGGTTCCAGACAAACACGTGACTCCTTTGCATTCAGGTCTGGCGATGTCAGGCTAAGCAGCAATAGCAGTACTGTACCTGCAGGTGTCTGATGCTCTGCAGGGCCGTCTCATCCAGGGACGACAGGTCCATGCTGTCCACCTGGCTGGCCAGCAGCTGGATGCTCTGCACACGCATATTATTTACATTTAGGGCATTTAGCAGACGCTTTTTAACCAAAGCGACTTACAAAAAGTACATTTGTCAGAAGAAGGTGAAACATTTCATTGCTGTTAATAAAGTTAGAAAGTCACCAGAACAAATTTCAAGCATTTCAATTGCTAGGTTAACCATTGCTAGTATACAAGCTAGTAAATAGTATATAGCGACAAAAAATTATGCTTACAGCTAGGGTAGGCAGGAGAAACTGCCTACCCTAAGTAAGCCCAAGTAAGCTAGAATTTTAAGTATCCAAATTAAACCCCGCCCCCATTCCCTTCCCTTCAGGCCTCCCTCCAAAGCCACTCCCCCAAATCACGTGACTAGCTTGCAAGCTTTAGCAACAGGTCTGCCTGGCCTTGTGGAGGACTCGGGCTGAATGAAATGAATGATATCTGTGAGGCCACACCTCTCCGTTTCCAACGGGAACGTTGATGATGATGTCATCGGCGCTGGACTCTATGGGAGAGCCGTTGACAGAGATGCTGTAGACCCTCTCTTTTTGGCGAGGGACCCTCACCCCGGGTGTCTTAGGAAGCCTGCAACCACAACAACTCATTTGACCTCCTGCTGTGCAATAGGAGACCGGTTTAGAGCACCATTGAGAAGCTCTCTTAACATCTACTGGTCAGTTAGAGCAGTGGTTCTCAACTGGTGGGTCGCGGACACGTTTTCAGTGGGTCGGGCAAAAAAATATGTTGAGCGGTATATCGATATTTTAAATATATCGATATTTTTTCAAAGAAGATATGGAACGAGACGCTGTTGTCAATATCATTATAGTTTCATTTGCGTTTAAAGTACAGCACTTTGTTCCAAATAACAGCCGTTTCGAGCCGCGCCTGCCGCCTGCTATTTCGTTCTCTTCTCTGCGAAGCACTATCTCTCTCCCGCTTCCTCCGACTCGTCACACACACGCTCTGCCCCGGCCCAACGTGTACAACGTGTGGTTTTCACAGAAACTTTGTAGCGAGCTGCCGCACACTTTCATGGGCAGGCAACTTCTGCGCGACTGCGCTTTCTTTCATTCGCTTTCGCTGGCTACATCGAATCTAAATGACACGTTGGCTAGATAACATAACATATCAAATGAATGGACGATAACATGACGGATATTTTATGATAACGGACGATATATTTCACGAAGCATCGGAGCGTTCTGATCCGTCTTTTAAGAAACATTGCCGCTGCTTAGCCTATATAAGATGCTATGCATAGACTGACTGCACCCACTGTTTTGCTACAATTGCAGAATTTTGCTTTCATTAAAACATTCTGTTTCTACTACACTAGGCTACAATAAAATAATATCTGCATAGGCTATCGTTCCTGTAAAGTCAGGACCGCATTGTCAAATTCGAGAATGGTGACATTTGCCACATCTTGCTCTGACTGTTTTTGACTCATTCATTTTAAAATGTTTAGCTACCCTGTCCTACACCCAAATTAAAGATTGAGTTTGCAATCAGCAAGGCAGATTAACGAGCACAGCGACGCAGGCAGGCTGGAAATGAAAGCACAGCGGCGCCACCCATGTAGAATGACCAGTTGGAGCACGGCAACAGTAGCATCAACAAATATCGATATTTATCTTATATCTATATTCTGCTTGAAAATATTTGAGATATGACTTTTGGTCCATATCGCCCAGCCCTACCCAGACGTCACTAGAGGGTACATTATGAAAAAGATTGTAAAAGCCAATGAACATCACAGCCGGGCGTAAAATAGAGGCCCTTTAATAACACTAGCTAACAAATCCTTTTGTTATCACGCTCCTAACCCCTTTACTGTGACCCTAAAGGCCCTAGGAGGGTCCTTACGGAAGTAGAGCAGCCAGTTCATCTGCCTGACAGCCTTGAGAAGCTTGATGATAGCCATGTTGTATTCGTTGTCCACCTCCTTCAGGAGCTGCTTCTGCTGCTCCTTCAGATGCAGGACCCTGGCCTTCACTGGAACCACAACACACACACATCAGGGTCGTGTACGGACACACACTGCACATGTCATCACAAATACTTAATGACAATTATTGTGTTTTAAGCCCAAATGTCTGCAGTACACAATGATCCTTGAGCAAGACGCCTAACCCGTAGATCCTTTGTATAAAAGGGTCGGCTGAATGACTAAATACAACTAGATAGAAAGAATACAATGCACGAAATAAAGAGTATAAATAGTATAAAGAGAGATTTATTGTCATTGTACAGCAATACAACGAAATTTCAGTGCACTCGTACGATGGGCTCAATAAATAAATTAAAATAGTATACTCATCCATTCAGTCACATTCACCTTGTCATAGACTACATTATACCATTCACTCAATGCCATGTATGCATTAAAAACAACAATAAGGCTGTAAAATATAAAGTGCTGTGCAGAGCATTGTTAGTGAGTCAGTGAGGCAGATGTGCAGTAAGGGTTGGGTTTGTTTTCAGGTCAGAGTTGAGTATGGTGATGGCCTTGGGGTAGAAACTGTTTGTGAATCTTGTGGTGCATGTTCTGATGGACCTGTAACGTTTTCCTGATGGTAACAGTTCAAACAGATGGCCAGCAGGGTGGGATGAGTCCTTCAGGATGTTGTATGTTTTCTGCAAACACCGGGAGTTGAAGATGGAGTCCAGGGTGGGTAGCTGTTGTTGGATGATGTTCTGGGCGGTTTTTATGATTCTTTGCAGTGACTTCCTATCTGCAGCGGAGCTGCTGCCATACCATGTCAGGATGCCATAAGTCGGTACACTTTCGATGGAGCAGCGGTAGAAGGATGTCAGGTGCCGCTGTGAGAGGTTGACTCTCTTCAGTGTGCGAAGAAAGTGTAGCCGTTGTTGTGTTGTGCATGTTCATCCTGTTTCTTCCTGAGGTCAATTATCAGTTCTTTCGTTTTTTTGATGTTGAGGCTCAGGTTGTTCTCTGTGCACCACTCTGTCAACTTCTGCACCTCATCTCTGTACGCAGACTCATCACCTTTGGTGATCAGCCCCACCATGGTCGTGTCATCTGCGAATTTGACTATTGTGTTGGTTTTATGTGTTGGAGTGCAGTCGTGTGTGTACAGGGAGTAGAGGAAAGGACTCAGCACACAGCCCTGTGGGGCCCCTGTGCTGAGTGTCAGAGTGGGAGAGAGGTGTGGTCCCATTCTGACTGCCTGTGGCCTGCTCGTCAGGAAACTCTTGATCCAGAGGCAGGTGTTAAGCTGTATACCCAGGTTGGACATTTTGGAGAACAGTCTGCTGGTGAGGATGGTGTTAAATGCAGAACTGTAGTCCACAAACAGTAGGCGTGCATAGGTCCCCTGCCGCTCCAGGTGGTGCAGAGCGGTGTGAAGAGCTATGGAAATGGCGTCATCTGTTGACCTGTTGGTTCGATATGCAAACTGGTGGGGGTCCAGGGTGGATGGCAAGGCAGTTTTGATGTGTTGTAGTACCAGTCTTTCAAAACACTTCATGATCGCCGGCGTCAGCGCCACAGGCCTGTAGTGATTGAGAGATGTTATTGAAGTTTGTTTTGGAATTGGTACTATGGTGGATGTCTTCAGGCAGGTGGGGACAGTGCACTGTGATAGAGAGAGGTTGAATCTATTTGTAAGTACTTCCCCCAACTCTTCAGCACAGTCTTCCGTGTGTTGATCCTGCGGAGTGTGCGGATGACATTGGCAGAGTGCAGGACGAGGGGCTGGCTGTTGGTGTCTGGGTTCGGGCTGGTGGTTGGCATTTCCTCCACCTCAAAGCGGGCGAAGAACTGATTCAACTGCTCCGCCTCCGAAGCGATTCCGCTAGTGTTGCTGCTGGTGTTGCTTTGCCTGGTGATGTGACGTATCCCCTGCCATGCCTGGCAGGGATCTGAGCTGTTGAAGAGGGCCTCGATTTGCTGCTTGTAGGCTGCCTTGGCAGCCTTGAGAGCCCTCTTCAGGTCAGCCCTGGCAGCTCTGTACTGCTGCATGTCACCAGATCGGAAGGCGGTGTTGCGTGCTTTTAGTAGGAGCCGGACCTCCCTGGTCATCCACGGCTTGTTGTTAGGAAACACGCGGATCTGTTTTGTGGTGGTGATGTGGTCCATACAGCATTTGATGTAAAACAGTACAGAGGAGGTGTAGGTGTCAATGTTGTCATCCTCAAATACAGTCCAATCTGTGTTATTGAAGCAGTCTCGCATCTGCTCAGAAGCTCCCTCTGGCCAGACTTGTACGACTCAGGCAGTGGGTCTGTTTGTGCGGATGCGTGGTCTGTATGCTGGGATCAGGAACAGTGAGATGTGGTCAGACTGCCCCAGATGCGGTAGAGGTGATGCTATAAACCCATGCTTGATGTTGCTGTAGACATGGTCGAGTGTGTTCCTCCCTCTTGTTGGGCAATGTACATGCTGGTGGAATTTTGGGAGAACAGTGTTTAGTTTGGCTTGGTTGAAATCACCTGCTATTACATAAACGCCCTCTGGGTGGTCCTGTTGTTGTTTGCTAATGGCAGTTAGCAAATGTTCCAAAGCTGATGTGGTGTTAGCATCAGGGGGTATGTAAACAGCAGTGATTATGATGACTGTAAACTCTCGCGGCAGATAGAAGGGGCGACATCTTACTGTTAAATGCTCCAGGTCTGGCGAACAGTAAGTGTCCGTTGTCAGAGTGTTTGTGCACCAGTCATTGTTCGTGTAAACACAGAGCCCCCCTCCTCTGCTCTTACCGGAGTCTGATGTCCTGTCGGCTCGGTGCGCTGTGCGGCCTGCTAACTCGATAGCCTCAGCCGGTATGGTCGGGTTGAGCCACGTCTCCGTGATTACCATAGCACAGCAGTCCTGGAGGTTTTTCTGCGCCGTTATGGTAAGTTCCAGCTCCTCGATCTTGTTGGTAAGTGATCTTGCATTTGTGATGAAGAGGCTCGGTAGTGCAGGCTTGTGTGGTTGTCTGCTTAGCCTAGCTCTTACTCCGGCTCGACAGCCCCGCTTCTGCCTCCGCTCCCGACGCCGCCTCCGCCGCCTGCCAGTCGGAAGAGTGATCCACAGGGACCCCGGTGGTCTGACGAGCTCCGCTGGAATGTCATGCCCAGTGTGTGTTTGGCTTCCAACACCGCAGCCTTGCGCCGAGCCGATGCGAAGCAGTTCGGTGCGGCTGTATGTGACATTGATGTTCGCATACGTGGCATTTACTAAGCAGTAAACTACCATTAAACTAAATAGCGAGATCCCATACGTGGATTGCTGAGCCGCTGCATGTACACGCGCCGCCATCTTAGAGTAGAAGTGTTCTACTTATCTGCCCCCAGTAACAACCGCAAATAGGTATGCATCGTGTTGCAAGCGAGCCCGTGTATGTAAATATCCATCTTTACCCCAAAATATTCTTCTTTTTTAAAGAGTCAACTGTCTCCGGGAAATCGAAGCTCCCTCCGAATAGTTTTTAAATTCTGCACACAGGGCGGAGCCTCGGCTGGCATTAGCCAATCAGGGACGTCTATATATTCGGTTCACCAATGACTGCGCGTTAGAAGCGTGCATCACAGAAAAATGTCCACGGATTTGATTTGCACCAATCACTTCACGGAACACGAAGGCATAGGTCATGGAAACGCTCCTGACAGCAGTGACACAGGAAAGCGACAAGCCCTCACAGTTGATGTCAACTTGTTTATAAAACCATTGCATTGATTTCTACTTATAGTCCTTAAAAAAATAAGCCCTCTGTGTCATGTTCGTGTTTGTGTTCAAAGGATGAGGCCGTGGTTAGTTCACAACGTAGTTTTCAGTGGCGGCTGGTGAAGAATATTCTAGGTGGGGCTGTGCCATATTCAGTCAATTTCAGTAACCATCCTAATACATTGAACACAAACTACAGGAAACAAGTGCTCCGTGAAATAGTCAATAATTATATAATGCCTACATTAAAAAGTTGAGGCATTCTAACACAAAACATAAACAACATATTACACAAACACAAGCTTTCCATTTTTTCATTTGAAATTGAATTTGTAGTCACTTTGGGCTCTATGAAATTACAGTAAACATTTTATATACTAAACAATCAAGAAAATAATCAGCAGATTAATAGGTAGTGAAAATTAAGGACTAAAAAATACTAAGGTCAACTATATACTACAGACTCGCCCTGACCTCAGCATTCGCTCGCTTGGGGCGATAAAGTAATCGCCCATATCTGCTTGGATTTGAGGACGCTGATTGGCCAAATTTAATGTCATGCTTTCACATCTTTAATTAGTAATTGGCTAAACAGTTACACAGACCCGCCTCCTTGGGGCGATTTCCAAAATTTGGTGTCGAAAGAATATAGCATTGTGGAGATATGGTCCACTTCCTGTGTTTACATAAAATTGACAAATCTAAAAACTTTTGTAACACGCTGACTATAGAGAATTTCAACATACTTTATGTGGTGTTTTTCCATATTTCAGTCGGGACATGCTACATGTCAAGTTTCGTGCATATCGGAGAAAGCCTCATGGATGGAGGCTGTAAACGCTGTTTTTTAGTTTTTGCGATTTTGCAAATCAACCTCAAAGATCCCTGAAATAATAATAATAATAGGAACGAGGTGCAGCACGATTGCCCGCATCCGTAGATATAACGTTTTTGAATGTGCGCCAACTTTTGCGGAAGTTATAGGCGTTACAAAGATTGCTCATAAACAGCGCCACCTAGAGGCTTTCCTAGTGTGCGACATGAACGTGACGCCTAGAATATAACATTTTTCACCAGGCCTGACAACTTTGCCAAAAAAAATTGACTTTTCGTATATGTTCAGATAGTGCAAATCAACGTCAAAGATCCCTGAAATAATAATAATAATAATAATAATAATAATAATAAAAAATGGATCAAAAACAAAAGGGACCTTCGTCCTGTTTCACAGGCTCGGTCCCTAATAAGAATAATAATAAACGGATCAAAAACAAAAGGGACCTTCGTCCTGTTTCACAGGTTCGGTCCCTAATAATAATAATAAATAAAGTATAAATATTAAAAGCTCAGAGGGTGTGTACTAGGGGCTTATAGTGTTGCCATGGGGCCATCCAATAGCATTTTGGACAGCCAGGAAAAGCACGGCATTCATTTTGCGAGACAATGAAAGGGAGGGGAGGGTGGGCATTAGGGAGAAAGGGGCCTCTTCTGAGAAATAGGCAAAAAGGGGTTAGGGGGAGTGATGGGGGAGAGTTGGGGGGGGGGGGGGGGGGGGGGGGGGGGTGCATGGTCAGTGTCACTGTCAGAACACACACACTCCAAAAGGTGCATGTTGTTGTGTCGATAGGCTTATCGAGTGACCCATGTGTGTAACCGTTGGTGGGCCCTCCAGACTTTGTAGATACCTAATCGTATTGTTTTGGGGAAATGTAATCTCTGATCTAGCCGTCCTACCATGTTACAGCAGAACTTCTGCGGAAGGGTTATGCAGGTCCTGTCATCATCCCATGACATAAGTCATGACATGAGTCACGACTCACAGGATGATGGTTTATTCAAAAGGCATTTCTGCGGTGGCCAGTCTGCACGGTGTTAATTTAAAACCTTTACAGACTCTTAAACAGTTAACCACTGCAAGCCATGCTTGTGTTTGCCATTAGTGATTTGTGTTTGCCATTATTGATCACCACCTCCAGCGATGTGATTGGTCGAAAGAGATAGGAAGCGATACAAAGTGATCCGAGCACGTCTGCCATCAGACTTTCGATGCTAATCCAATGCCTGATTTGTGAGACTGTGTGGCATTGTAACTGTACGGTTTATTGCTGTTACAAATGTGGTTTATCCAAGTTGACCGTTTTACATGAGTACAATAATACATATTACATGCATTTGATCTATTAGTATTGCACATATTTGTTGTTTTTATATATTAAGTTAAAACAAATTTACTTCACTGAAAGAAAGCAATTCACATCTGGAAATTAAGCTCCTTTGTACAGCAGTCATATTAGGATTTTTCTCAAACATTTAGGCACATTCAACCATTCGTTTACTGTACCCAGATGCCCATCTGCTCAGTGTCGTCCAAAAGATTGAGTTGACAGTCGTCAACTAACTTTTGTTGAACAAACATGCAATGTTGTTTTTTAATTTCCCAGCACACCCAGACTTCCCTAAAGATTTAAAAACATTGCTTCACTGTGTTGTGACTAAACTACTCTCCATTCCACGTGTTTGGTTTTGGATAACACCTTACTCCACAGGGAATACCCATTTTCCATTGGTGGTACATAATCAGAAAAGAACGTGTCATGCTATACAGGCCAAGTAGGTCCACAGCCATTGCAATAGCATTTGCACTGCACACTGCCTTCTCCCACCTGGAGCAGAGGAACGCTTATGTGCGGATGCTGTTCATCGACTACAGCTCTGCTTTTGGAAGGATAGTGCTGTCCAGACTGGTCACAAAGCTCCGAGACCTGCACATCAGTTACACCTCGTGCAGCTCAGGATCCTGGACTTTGTGACTAGCAGGCCACAGGCTGTAAGGATCGGCAACGCCACCTCCTCCACACTGACTCTCAGCACCTCCACTCAGCACCTCCACACTGACAATCGGCACCATCATCACGACTGAGCTGCCAACCATCACCTTGGACCTCAGCCATACCAGCCACAGCCTCCTCATCTCTCCTATCGCCTGGCAGATGGTTCAGGAGCATCCGCACCAGAACCAGCAAATTCAGAGACGGTTTCCTCCCACAAGCCGTCAGGCTACTGAACTGCTGACAATAACACTTGCACACACACCATACATATACATACATGATTGGACACTCACCCCCACTCTCACCCTCACCCCCGCACACCCAGCCCACCCCCCAACACACATGCACATACACACACTTGGCCAATTTACAGTTGCATAGCTACAATATCCCTGCACCTTATTATGTTATGCTATGTTTGCCTGCACCTTACTATGTCATGTTTTGCACTATCTCTGTGAATAATTATCACTTTTATACTTTTTTTGCATTGATTTTGCATATTAAATTGTCTACCTCAGCCACTTTCATTGCTCTATTTTATTCACTTATTGGATTTGTTTTATTTACATTTTTATTATGTTAAGTTGAACAACAAGAATTTCACTGCTGGTAAGGATGTACGTTGTTATCTAGTATGTGACAATAAACCTGAAACCTGAAACTTGAAATTCCGTCTGAAGAGGGATGGGAGGGGTGGGGGGGAAATGTATGCTTGGCTGTTACATAACACGACTGGGAGCACGCAGAACAGCCGTCAACCCCGCCCGTTCCCCGCCCACCACCACCACCACCACCACCACCACCACCCCCACTCCTGTCCCTAATCCTGGCTGCAGTCCGGCCCCTGGAACCCCCCCACCCCCCTGGCCCCTGTCCGTCAGCAGCCGGGGGCCAGGGGGGGGTGTGATTAAGGGATGAAAGGGGCCACAACTCACCTGGTTCCTCCAGCTGTCTTTGTCGGGAGCCATGAGGACATGATTAGAGAGCGGGCAGGGCCCTCGGCCGCCGGCCCCCCCCCCCATTCGCTCTGCCAGGGGTTGACGGAGCGCAGATGAGAGGGCCCGCATTCGCCGTGGTGGTGGGGGTGGGGGTCACGGCGGACAGCTCCACCAACAGCTGTTGCCCGAGACGCTTTGTGAATCTTTACAGGTTGTCGGTTCGCTCTCCCGCTCTCGCTCAGGTGAACACAGGGTTCTGGCAGGGGAGGGCAGTGGTGTACATCAGAGAAAGGACTGACGCAGACCTGAAAGGTGCCGTTTGATCTCCCTCTGTAGTGCTTGACCTTTTCCAGAGCTACCGTTTGTCTGGGGGCTGTTGACTGAATGCGTCGACCCCTGGCTTTGACAGTCCGTTAACAGTGTTACTCTTACTGTTACGCTGCCTTTGGTCGTGACTTTTCATTACTTCTCTGAAGCCACAGAGTTGGTTCACAGTTGGCTGAGGGAAGGGATAGGCCTTTCATTAAAATTGGTGGAGATTTCTTTGTGGTGAGGCTGCTGCCGTTTATCATTTACGTATCTATGTTGTCATCATTAATAAAAATAAAAAGGGAAACTTGTGCAGATAACTCATTGCAGTTTTCTCTGTTTTCATAAGATCCCATCCTCCTTGCGGAGAAGCTAGCAGAATGCCCTTTGGGGAACTTATACTGGTGAATGAAAACACAGAGCTGAGTATATTAGCATACATGCACAGTCAATGTAGCAGACTAGCATATTTGGCAAAGAATATTGAAGATGGCACAGTAAGCCTTGTTTGGTCAGTCTAACATAGCGGCCGTAGCATACCACAGCAAGCCTTGCTTAGCGAGCTTAGAACAGCAAGCTATCCTGGCAAGCCTAGCATAGCGGCCGTAGCATACCACAGCAAGCCTAGCATGGTGAGCTTAGGACGTCAATCTATCCTGGCAAGCCTAGCATGAATGACACATTTTAGCACAGCAAGCCTAGCATAGCGAGCTTAGCACTGCGGGCTGTGCGTCCAGCACCGCGGATCTGTGGTGCCGCGGCGAGGCCAGCATGGCGGCCGTAGCATGCCACAGCGAGCCAGCGGCTTACCCAAGCAAACCCTTGCATAGCCTAGCGTAGCAGGCGTAGCACGTGAGGCATAGCGGGCATAGCGTAATGACCACGAGGGCTTTGTTTATTCATGTGCTCGTACAGGTATGCTGGTTTGGGTGTGTGCGTAGCCGAGCTGGAATGGGGGAGTCGGGGGTGGGAGACCGGGGTAACAGAAGGTTTTTTGGGCTCCGACCTTCTCTGATGAGCGGCCGCGCAGGTTACCGGGGGCCCCTGGGGGGAACCCCTTTGACGTCAATGGGAGCACGCGAGCACCACAGATACAGTGTTTTCATACGAGCTTCCTCGGATAGAGTTACAGCACAGGAGGGGAAATTGCGACCACAAGAGCGACGAGAGCAGCAGTAGCCGGGCGCTGGGCCACCCTCCTCGTCCTCCGCCCCCCCCCCCCCCCCCCCCCCCCCCCCAGCTCGGGCTCGGTTCCCCGACGGGGCCGTTGGCCTCTCCGTGGAACCCGGGCGCACGCCAGCAGCGCTCACGCCTCCCGCCGTGTCGTGAAAGCGCTTTGCTGCTTTCAGGCTGGCTGTTTTCCTTTCCGGGCCGTTTGTCCCCGTTCACGCGGCCCACCGGCGTCCATCTTTGGTCCGGCCCCCAGACCGTGTTCTTCGTGATGTGCAAACGCCCTGCGAAAGCGCGGGTCGGTTGGGCTATGCGTGGTAGCTTGTAGCGTGTCACGGACAGCCTACCGTTGGTCAGTCTATCAGCTGCACACAGGCGTTTACACGCTTTGTGTGAGGCTAGTTACGATATTGTACAAAAAAGGGACCACACTCTCACAGACACACTCAAACACACATCCCAAAATCCCAAAATGCATCTATGTATGTAGTCAGAGGCAATGGATATGTAATGGTACAAGTATACACATGCACAGGTGTTGTGTGCTTATGCGTGTACACAGTTATGACTTCCACACGTGGAAGAGCACACTCAATGATTACAAGTTTTGTACCGCAGGGCCGACCGCAAATAGGTGGGTATGTGTGTGTCGCTAGGCCTCCACAGAAGAGGGTTCTAACCATAGCTTCCAGCCAAAAGATGATCATCTAATGATGGAGCCATCCACACTTTCCTGCAATGGCGAATGTTTCAAAGGCGCCGGCCGTTACGCAAAAACAACAGTTTGACAGTTATTTTTTGTCGCCGTTTAATAGTTTTCCGCCAGGTGGGCAAGACTGTTCAAACGGCCAGCGGTGGAACCGGTTTGTTCCGGCGTTGTTTGAAGGGGCCTGGAACCAAACCCAGTGCAGATGTGCCACAGGATATGATCACAGTGCGGCATTTTGCAGTTACAAGATTACCTATTAACCCTTAGTCATTTGGGGTTTTGTACCTGTGTGTTTAAACACACATCCTTTCCCGAAGGCGACGGTGGTTTTCTTTAAGCCATTGGTGATTATTTATGATTATTGGAAGGTAAGTAGTATTGTGGTACTATTATAATTATTATAATAATACTGACCTGTTATTTAGCTGACACGGCTGGTCTCAATTCCCAAATGTGAGCCTAGCAAAGCCAGTCAAATCAGGACAAATAACAAACATAGCAAATAACCAATTTGCAATGAAAACAATGTCTTCTGATATCAACATAAAATCACCGCCAGTACTGAGTGTTGCCAGTCCCGTCTTCACCCAACTGCTCTCGGATGCAAACGCCTTGGGCCTACGTGCAACACTCGCATTTACATAATAATTTCCAGCCAGTAAGGGGAACAAAACCTCCTTTCCAGCTTATGAAAGTCAATTCAAGCTTTAAGCCGAAGGTTTGGGCCCCGGCTCGCAATCAGCGCGATCCCACACGTTCACAGGAGTGCATTGCTGTATCACGGCGCGAGGACTTCCCCGAGCCAAGAACAAGCACATCTGAGCACAATGAGTTCAGCCCCTGCAGTGTTAGTGCGGCTCCGCGGCTGAGTCACACCTTGCGCAAGTTATACCTTTGTCAATGCTTCGCCACGATGTAAATTAGAAAGAGCTGAGAGAGAAGGCATGTATGACAACAGATGGCCCCGCACGTGTTTCACCGACTGATCAATTTGTGCGACTTTTTTTTTTTTTTTTTGCTGCCGTCGTGTGCATGTTTCTGTTCACCTTGCACACAATTAGACATGGGGCTTGTTTATTTTACAGCACTTTGTCAGGAATGTGCTTGGTCGACACACACACACACACAGTCACTCACTCACTCACAAAATTACATTTCGCTGAGAAAAATTATAAAACAAGGTCCCAAATTGTGTGTGTGTGTCTGTGTGTGTAGAGGGGGGGGGGGGGGGGTGCAAAGTGAGGACCTTGCTGTGTGACAAAGGTAATTTAAAGTGAGGCTGTCGGTTAACATTTTTCGGTTGCTATATCACTAGTGTGTAGTGTGTGTGTGTGTGTGTGTGTGTGTGCGCACACGTGCCTTAGCTGTGGCCAAAGACAACACAAGGCCTCACTACACATCTTCTCCCAACCACTGGTTGGGTGTTAAAAAAACGGCTGCCTGGCCTGGCATCAGGAAGTACTTTTCGTGGGGAGGGGGTTAATTGTGTTTTGGTGTTTATCTTAGAAACAAGATCCAGCAACTCCGAGATTCTCGCAGCTCCAGACCCCCTCACCCCCCCACCCCTGCGTCCCAGACTCTGCTGTTCTCCACCTGGACAAACGCAACAACACCGGGGGGGTGGGGGGGGTGGCTGTGAGTTATGACTGGCACACAGGGCCCATTGCTTGCGTAGCCCGTGCATGTGCTGTCCACCACTTACACACAGGCCGGGCCTAGGGCTTCGCTGTATGGGGTGGAGGAGATGGACGAACGACACGCTTAATTCAACCTAAGTCTGCATGACAAAAAGTGTGTGTTTGTTGTCTACGTGAGGCAGACCTCACAGTGATCGATGCCACACACGCGCACACACACACACAAGAAGACGCATTCTTCAAATGTTTTTGTTGCATGGTTGAACAGGCCATTTCCATTATCTTCTCTGAATATCTTTTCCAGTTTGACTTTGAGCCTAACTTGATCTCCTCATGCGATTCCTCACTTCTGTATGACATACTGTAGATGTGTGTGTGCGTGCATGTGTGTGTATATATGTGTCTGTGTGTGTCAGGGGTGGCTAGTGTGGACTCAGTTAGCTAGGACTGCACTCTGGCCATAGCTAAGATGGCTTCTGTGGTGGAAGTGGCGTGTGCAGACAGCCCCTGTGCATAAACAAAACAGGCAGGGAGATAGGCGCCTTGCGCACCTTACACTGTGTGTGAGGGGGGGGGGGACTCTGCGTCAAGGCCCCCGCTCTCATCCTTCATGCACTGCAGTGATTCCGCGTTCCTTCGGCTGCGCGGCTGGCGCTGAAAACGCGGTCTGTGTTGCGTGCGGAGGCCCAATTTGTCCGTCGGGGAGCATGTTGTTGCTGAGACAGAGGAACGCGAGGCCTGCGAAGCAGAGATGCCCTGCGAATTGTCTTCCATTACGTTTCAGCCGGAGAGAGAGCGTCCTTCAAATGAAAGCAGGGCCGAGCGCAGGAATGCGTTATTTATTATTATTCATTGTATTGAGAAGTGCCTTGTGAGGCAAAGAACAACCGAAGAAGAAAGTGGTCAATGTGAAAAATGTCCTGGGCTGTATATCCAGTTGATAGCAACGGTGCTTTGGTCGTATTGCTTGATTTAACGGTACTGATCTCTGTATTAAACTGACAGCTGGACAAATACTTTCAGATGGGCTTTGTCTTTGGCTGCTTTTGTTCACATGATGAAAAGACGATTTCTGTGAGGTTTAAGAGTGTTTGTGAATCTGTGTTTGAATCCCCCACTTTGACACTTAGAGCTTCTAGAAAGCAGGTCATTAAATACAACTAATTATCAACAAGGAGCGATACAAATTTTCAATGTCAAAAATGCCGGAGAAATGTATTGATGCATTGAAGTCCATTTATTTTAGTCTCCAAACCTGAGACACTCCAGGGTTATGAATGTACTGTACGTCATAGCCAGCATCCGGTGGAAAGTACTTTCTTATCGTACGCCTCAAGAAGACGCACAACCTGACAAAAAAAAAACTTAAGAAGATCCGAGAAGATCCAATTATCATCTCTAGCGAGAACAAAAAACAAAAAAAAAAACGAAGAAGCGAAGGAAGAGTCCGCGGCCTGTTGCCATGGCTCCCCCGGGAAAGACACCCCGCCCCCTTTTGCCGGCAGGTGGCGGCGGCGGCGCTGTGGCTTGGACACATAACGGGAGGAGAAGCTCTGGGTGTCATCCAACGCAGGCGAGCCAACTATCTGCGATTCCTCCTGGAGATCTAGCGGTCTTCGCGGCGTCTGCATTGCGCAGGGGCCAACAAGTTTTATAACCGTATTTCTTGAAAAAAAAAAAAAAAAAAGAACAAATGCAAAAAAAAAAAGTACAAATAAAAAAGATGAATCTGCAATTTCCAAATGTCCACAGCGTCACCGGTGCGTAGTGCTTCAGCAGATGCTCTCACTCAAAGCGGTTATGTGTTATTTTGGATGCGTGTCATTCAGGACCAGGTGGGGACTGAGGGAAGCTCAAGGGTGGATACAGAGGTGAGGCTTTGGACGCTGGGATTCAAACCCGGACCCTTTTCCTCCAGGAGGCAAACATCCTGGCCCCTGTCCTCTGGCCACTCCCTCTCTCTCATCCCGTCTTTTTCACTGAAGTTCTCCTTTTTCTTTCACCCTGTATCTCTCTGTTACTCTTTCACCCAGTATCTCTCTCTTACTCTTCACCAAGTATCTCTCTGTTACTCTTTCACCCAGTATCTCTCTGTTACTCTTTCACCAAGTATCTCTCTGTTACTCTTGCACTCAATCTCTCTTGCATGAAGTCCTCTCTTCCTCTCGGTCTCTTCCCTTAAACTCCATCGCAACTAGTCCTTTTAGTGGCCACCTCCCTGCAGACGTCTCAGCTTCATATTTACCTCTTTTAGTCCTCGTCTTTCACTGCTTTTCCATCCATCTATGTCCTCCTCTCTCTGTCTCTCTCGCTCTCCTCCTCACACACAATGCACACAGAGACACTCACACACACACACACACACACACTCTGACACACACCAGACACACAAACACAGACACTCACTCACACACATACACACACTCTTACACACGCACAGACACTCACTCTCACACACACACACATTCTCACTCACACACACACACACTCTTACACACACACACACACACTCTCACACACACACAAACACACACTCTCACTCACACACACACACACACTCACAGATTTATGAGTTTGCGGCGAGGCGTTTGCGTCGTCCTGGCCTCGCTGACGGTATTCGTACGCGAGGGATGCGGCATCCATCACGGTGTGAGGCGCGCTGGCGGCGGCGGGGGGCGATTACATCAGTGTTTACACACCAGCGATAAGAGCACACACACATTCTTGTGTCAGCGCTCGCATCCCAGCCTGAGGGAGGACCCCGCAGAGGCGTCCAAGAACATGCACGCACAAAAAGAAAATTCTCTCACACTTTTTTGGTTGTTTTTTTTTTTTGCGTGCAGTGACATGGGTAGAAGCTGTCCTCGTGGAGAGATGGACGGATTGTGCAATCGCTTTCCGTAATAGCGATGATAGTAATGAAGAACTTTATGAGCAGGGGAGCTTTGATGCGGAACGTGCAGATGGTCAAAGGGCCCGCGAACATTCCGAAAAAAAACCATTTACGAGATAACAAATAAAATTTTTGTTTGAATAAAAACAAAAGCACGCTCTCTCTCTCTCTCTGTGTCTCTCTCTCTCCTCTTCCTCTCTCTCTCTCTCTCTCTTCTCTCTCTCTCTCTCTCTCTCTCTCTTCTCTCTCTCTCCTCTCTCTCTCTCTCTCTCTCTCTCTTCTCTCTCTCTCTCTCTCTCTCTCTCTCTCTCTCTCTCTCTCTCTCTCTCACACACACACACGCAAGACATAAAAACATAAACCTGCTCACACATTCACTGAAAGCCAATACACAGATACGCACTCACCATTACACACACACACACACACACCTTATTCCCCGCACACTGGACCCGCTTCACACTGAAGGTGTGTGTGATTTAAGCTAAGCTCTCTTGACCTTGTGTCGTTCCCATGGTGACCCACCCCACCCCCCACCCCATTTCATACAGGCAGTAAAATAAAAGACAGTTTAAACATGGCCTCTGGGTGCGGGCTGTTGGTGGTGGTGGTGGTGGTGGTGTGTGTGTTGTGTGTGTGGTGTGGGGGGGGGGGGGGGTTAGGGGGGGGGTGTAATGTGTCACGGAGGAGTACTAACATGTGCATGTTGACGGGAGTGCAGGTGAGAGATGGGGGTGAGTACAACCTGTGTGTGTGAGTGAGAGAGCAGAGAGCCGTGTGTGAGGCTTAATGGGTCAACATGTGTGCGGGTGAGTCTACACAGTGCATTGCTACCATCCACAACGCCATAGTCACCACCGGTGAGCCTTGTGTGTGTGTGCGTGTGTGTGTTGTGTGTGTGTGGTACCCAGACTACTCTTTAACACAGTGGAGGCCCCCACGGACCCCCCCCCCCCCACCCCCCCCCCCTCCGCCCCTTTCACCCCTTGTTTTCCTTAACTCCCTCGCCTGAGTAATTGATTGGAATGATTTACACCCGTAATTATCTCAAGACACGCACTCTCTCTGTGGGAATGCTGGTATTTTGATGGCTAACGTGTGGGGCCCTCTCCAAAGACCGAGGGCCCCCCGCCGCCAACACACCGCACACTCGGGGGGGGGGGAGGGGGAACGCGCCGGCGTTAGCGCAGGGCAGCGCTAGGCTACGCTAACGCTAACGCTCCTCTGACACCCCGTCATAACACATTATATCATATCCCTCCCCGCCCCCCCCCCCCCCCCCCCTCTGCCAGCTGTCGCGCCGCGTCTCTCCCAGGCCAGCGCTCATCAACGACAAACCCCTGATTGATTATCGTCGAGGAGATTTCGACATATTTGTGCGGATTTGCCGATTGCAGTTTTTTTTTTGTTTTTTTTAATATATCTTTTGGGACTGTTTTTTTT
Organism: Urophycis tenuis; assembly: GCA_036785325.1. Taxonomy (NCBI): domain Eukaryota; kingdom Metazoa; phylum Chordata; class Actinopteri; order Gadiformes; family Phycidae; genus Urophycis; species Urophycis tenuis. Next base: position 34,653 of record JAXIVH010000296.1, on the reverse strand, counting down.
TTTTTTCCCCCTTCCACTCCCGCACAAATACCGCACATACTAACCCCAGGAAAAAGGAAAGACATGGACATTTCCTGGCAGTTGGTTGCTGCTCGCAAGCCAAGGCGTTATGGCTGGCAGTGGTGGACATCGGACTGTAGTCTGGCCCGTGTGTCTTGGCGTGTCCGCGGTCTAGCGAAAAGAATACGTCAAATTGTTTAGTTTTTTTGATATGGCGGTGAGCTCAAACAGAGAGTTACTGTGAGTGGAAGCGCTGTGTTCCTTATTAGCTGAAGCGGTGTTGCTACAAGGCCTCCGAGGGAACAGGTCGGAGCCGGGTGTTAAAAAGCTGTATAAACACCCTCCCCCGCTTCCATCACACGCCGTTCAGAAATTAATCTCTTTTCGGTTTTATTCTAGCATGTACCGAGAACTCTTGAAGGGCAGTTTGATGTGCTAAAGGGTACTACCAGGTAACGCACGCTGGCAGGTGAACCTGGTGACACGCCGCGTTAGCTAGCAGGGGAGATTTCTGCCGGCTTGGGGGCTGAAGTTGGAGGGGGCAATTTTTGCAATGAGGAGTTAGTTTATGGGCCTGAGACAACAGCTGCTCAGAGAGAGAGAGAGAGAGAGAGGAGAGAGAGAGAGAGAAGAGGAGAGAGAGAGAGAGACGAGAGAGGAGAGAGAGGAGAGAGAGAGAGAGAGAGAGAGAGAGAGAGAGAGGAGAGAGAGAGGAGAGAGAGAGAGAGAGAGAGAGAGAGAGAGAGAAGAGAGAGAGAGAGAGAGGAGAGGAGAGAGAGAGAGAGAGAGAGAGAAATGCAGGTTTTTCCAGGTAAATCTGTTAAGGTGGAATATGCTGGACTTGAAGTTAGCACAACTAGCTAGGTTATGTAACCACTGGAATGGCCCCTCTTGGCGCCCGGGCGGCCAATTTTGGGGAGCGCAGAGACGCGGGAGAGTGAAGGAATGTCCACCCCTGCCGTAGACACCGTCAGAGGCGAGGTGGAGGAGGTGGAGGTGGAGGAAGCTCCGCTAGTCAGAAAGTGAGCCGAGCGTGAAGCGCAGCTGAGCTAGCCCGGTTTCGTCTTTCCTGTGTTGAGGTCTCCCGTTACCAAGGCCCCAACGAAGGGGCCGCTGTCAAACACATCTGCTGTTGCTGCACCCATTGCGTTCATATCAAAGTAATACCACATCAGTGTATTTAAAGGGTGCAAGTGTGCAGGATTCAGGGGCAGTTGATGACGCTGTGAAGCACAACTGTTCAATCCATTTTATTGGAAATCCTTCCTTTTTTCCATCTATTTTCTTCATTTTGTGTGCATATTAACCAGTACCCTAACCTGACATGGAAACATGAATATTGTTCCCTCATGTAGTAAAAGTACTTCATTACTCACTGAAATCTGTTATTAATCCTGTGTCCGTATTAGCAACGGAAGTGAATACAAAGTGGTTTCCAAGATGTTTGTACAGGCATTTGTGACTAAAGGCCCTTAACTGACATTGTGTGCATGTGTACGTCACTCAGTGTGGTTGGGAGTACCCGCTGTGTTGAAATTGCAGGTCTAAAATTAACCGGACAAAGCTATTCACATTAAAAAGCTCAGGTCACACAGTTACACACCTAATGTACACCGAATGAGCAACAATGACTTAGGTCTTGCGTGGTGCGCGCGGCGTGTGTGTGTGTGTGTGCACGTGTGTGTGCGTGTGTACATGTCGCCGGGCTTCTGCGTCAGTGTCTGAGTGAGCAAGAAAAAATTATTCCCAAGAGTGAAGTCTCTCTTTTTATTTAGCATTTTATAGATTGTCATGGCATATGATGTCAGAATTGCACGCACGCATTTAGTGGGCTATTGTTTGCTCGCCCCCCACACCTCCACCCACCCCCACCCCACCCCTGCTAGGGCTTCCAGCTGGGTTTAAGATCCTGTTTCCCAGGGAAAGTCAGGAGTTTCCTCACCTCAATCCACCCTGAGAGAGACCTAGAAACAATTAAGAGAGTGAGAGAGACAAAGAGACATGGATGCATTCAGAGAGTGGTAGATACATAGAGGCAAAGTTAAAGAGAGAGACATGAAGAGAGACAGACTGAGACAACCAGAAAGGGACAGCAAAAGGGAGAGAGAGATATATAGAGACTAAGGATGGAGACTAAGCAAGGACACTAAGCAAGGACAGTACGAACATTTCCTGCCACACATTATCCTGGTCAAAATTCTCTTGGTAGGCCTACATGGTTACATTATAATATGCAGGAAAAACATTGAGAAAAAATCCTTCAACAGACATACTTACATTGTTGGGATGGCGTTCAGTGTTGAGTCCTTGTCCATTCACTGAAAAACTTGTGTGGTTGTGTGCAACGGAAAACATAATTTTCAGAGATGCAAGAGGAGCCCTTACATGTCTCATGTTGAAGTGGTCCCAAACACTCCACCAAACACTTATTTTAAGATCGCTATTACCTTTGATCAGCAAGGTTGTCAGTGATGATGTTTTTCATTACTTTTTTCCTGTAATTCCCCACTCGCTAAACCACACCACCTCGATGTGAGCATTGGCAAGACTGACTCTTAAACTAACAGAAAGCCTGTCAGAATGCTATATGCTAAACATAATCAAGTGCTTTCACAGTTGACTGACTTTAAACTAACGGATAGCCCTGTTAGCTAGCATTGCATCAAGTACTTTCTAAGCTGATATCTTCAGCCGGTTTAAATAATACGAATAATAATAATGAAATCAGCAATGCACTGGAATGGATGATGCCAGATGAGAAGACCTGGGTACATCCATACATCCTTAAGCAATATTTAATCTCCTGCTCGCTCATTAAAGACCTACATCTGAATTCACTGCAAGTACCTTTGGATAAAAGTAACTGATAAAAAATGTAAAAAATCAAAATTGCAAGCCCACTGCGAGCAAGTCACAGAAGATGTAAAAGTTGTAAAGCAAATGAGGACTTCTACAACCATGACCTAACATTGAGTGGACATGAGCTCTAGAAATGATCTACTCGTGAAATTACCGTCAACTTTGTAATGTCCCGGAGACCAGGTATGTGGGTGGTTTGAGTAAAATTAGCATAACATCGGCCATCAGTTGGCTACAGTGGTTGCACTATTCCCATGCAGGGTTCTCTTTGAGGGACCCATGAAGTAATACATAATCTATTAGTTGAGGAGTTTGAGGTAATGTTTTTGAAATGCATTACTTATTAAGAATCCCAGGGTGTGAAAACTGCCCATGACAGTGAAAGGAACTTGGATGAATGAACTTGCTCTATGTTTGCTCTAACATATTTGTTTTCTTTACCATAAATTGGTAAAAGAAAATGCCGTTGGCTGTCCTCGCTGGTGAAGTATTCCCAGTGACTCATCACTTTAGTACAGTAAAGTGCACAGGAAAGACTTCACCTCGTTTGACGACTTTTGAATCTCGTCGGCGTCAACGCCTTTAATTTCCTCGGATGACTCACCTTGTGTTTCAGTCGGCGGGCCGTAATCACCCTAACACCCCTCGGGTGGCACACGGCACATCAGAACCAACTCCCCTTCTCTCGGGGAAGTGCCCCCGCCCCCCTCCACGCTGCGGGGCCCCATGACCAGTTGACCATAACTTCCCCTAGTGACATCAACCGCCAATGGGTCCAAAAATCTTCCTGGAAGTCACATCCACGCCCCGCCTCCTACCCAGTCCACCGTGCACCGTTGCCAAGGGGAAGGGTTTGGGTGATGCCCAGCAGGTTGCAAGGGAAACGGAGAGGGTGGGGAGGGGTTTTTTTTTGTGAATGAAAGTGTGCCAAGTAACGTCATTGATGGTCAGGAAGTAGGGGAAGCAATAAGGCTGACCATTCAGGCAGGCCGACGGTGATTCAGTCCACTTTATGTTGACTGGCAAGGGCCTCTAAGGTGAGACCTGTCGCATCCACTCATTGTTCGTCTGGTTTCCAGGGCAACTTCCTTCCTGTTTCTTTTTGTCTCATACACCACTATTGTAAAATGTGCTCGGTCGTTAATCTGGTACTATTCCATTTAGTCTCACTTAAGGAAAAGTTTCAAAGGTTTATTCTTTTAGAGACACATTTTTTTTTTCCATGTCATGGCGCTGAAACGAAACGACGCATGCTGTATTAGCATTGAAGATTTAACATCATTATGCACGGTAATGAGAAAGGAACCATTTTCTGCAATGGTAATGATCCACGCCACTGGTGGTCTACACAGTTCAACAGTTTATTTTGTAACGTCTGCCACATAAATAGGGTGAGCCGTAGCCATGGCTGTATGTGGGAGCACCGCGCTGGCACCCCTGACAGGACATGCACCTTGTGGCCAGCACACACACACACACCTCAGAGTTGCCCACCCCTGCTGCAAATGATTGACTTACATTGTGGCTTCTTGTTAAAGATGTGGCATAAAAACACTCTGTGAACTACACCGAAATCCCTTCCATATAAGTCCGCATCAGCAAATTGACCAAAACTTAATGTATCGTACTTGTAGTTGAAAAATGACTTGGCCCCGCTGAGCAATCCCAAAGAGGGCCAATTACCAGCTCAAACCTCCCGATCTATCCATAAATACACAAACCTCCCAGAAAATCTGTTTTCCTTCTAGTCCAGCAGAAGGCCGCTCAGTGCGTGTTTTATACACTGAATTGCCTCCCTTCACCTCTGTGTATTTTCTTTTGAGCGCTGGCTGAAATAAACCCCATCGTGTTTTCAAGCGAATGCAGAACAAAAGCCCTCCATTCACAAAGCAAGAATTTCGAGATAACTGAAAATCATATGGAGCCCGGGCAAAAAAAAAACACAGGACCGGCTCCACCACAGCTATTCGTTCCACCCTGGCAAATTGTTCTGCGATCTTAAACTTCCATTAGTTTTCAAAATGGAGGCTAGGGTAATTAAATGGGTAACATGACCCTGTGACCTTCATTGTTGAATCGCTTGTAAACACAATCAAATTAGACTTGAGAAACACTGAAAAGGAAAACCCACGGTAAGTATGGGTAACAGGGGCTTTCATTAATGAAACACTCCCACAAACGCAAACAAATGAAAATGTAGTTTTATTTCAGCTTTAGGCTTTAATTACTTAATTAAGATTGATTCACATTTTATAGGACCATGAAAGGACATTTTTGGACAAAATTCCCTTCTCTTCTCCTCTCGACCTTTCGGTGAGGATACTGCATACTTCACTAAAGTAATATCCTCAATACCCAACCCACTTCCTACGACAATTCATTACTCCTTGAATCACTGCATCTGTCCCTTCAAAATGAATTGAAATTGTCATTTGAAAGTAATTCGAAATAACAAAACTAATCCACCCACCGAATGAACCCACCCCGGGGATGTTCCCCCCCCCCCCCCCCCCCCCTCCCCTTTCCTTCAAATGAATTCTGTCTGTAAATTCCTTCCCCCAAATGTTTTAACAAAAGTGAGATGGCAGGTTCCACTGGCTGCAGCGAAGGAGTTGCATAGCACAGGTTTAAAATGCCATTTAACGGTGTTTAAACAGCTCAGTATTGGCTTGGTCTTGGCTACCCCTTTGCAATTGTGAATTCAATTGTGCTAACATTTTTTTCACGCTTCTACACCGCACACACACGCACCATTCGATGCGTTGGCAAGCCGGTGAAAATCTAGACCTACTTAGTGGTGAGGTGATAATTTCCTGAACCCGCCTGAAGGCACCGAGACGTTTCCCGAAAGTTCAG
>JAXIVH010000296.1:2500-28738 GCA_036785325.1 Urophycis tenuis | reverse complement strand
CGGCCCGTCAGACATTCCACACCCAGCAGCGAGCCCTTTGAAGCGAATGCCGCCCGGAAGTGACGGGAAAGACTGTAAGGACCTCATCAGCAACCCCACCGTCACCACCACCCCACCCACCGTCACCACCACCCACTACCACCCACCCACCGTCACCACCACCGACACCCACCCACCCACCCACCCACCGTCACCACCACTAACACCACACCTCCGACCCACCGTCACACCACCACCCACCCACCGTCACCACCACCGACACCCCACCACCACCACCCACCACCGTCACCACCACTAACACCACACCTCTCACCCACCGTCACCACCACTAACACCCACACCTCTCACCCACCGTCACCACCACCCACCACCACCACCACCCACCCACCGTCACCACCACCACTAGCCCACCACCACCACCACCCACCCACCACCATCACCCACCACCACCACCCACCCACCACCACCACCAACACCATCACCCACCCACCGTCACCACCACCACCCACCCACCACTACCCACCATCCACCCACCCACCACCACCACCACCCACCCACCACCATCACCCATCCACCGTCACCACCACCACCCACCCACCATCCACCCACCACCATCACCACCACCCACCAACCAGCGATCACCCTGTGAAGCCCAGCTTTTCGACCTGCCGTCAAATACAACAACCCCCCCCACCCCCCGCACACACTCACACATACATAGATACACACCCTCAGTATCAGTAGTGAAAGACAATGGCCTTGTGGTGATGGAGAGAGAGGGAGAGAGAGAGAGAGAGAGAGAGAGAGAGAGAGAGAGAGAGGAGAGAGAGAGAGAGGAGAGAGAGAGGAGAGAGAGAGAGAGAGAGACAGTGAGAGAGAGAGAGAGAGAGAGAGAGAGAGGGTTGCTGAGTTCAATATAGCTGATTCCGACGTGGAATCATCAGATTCCACGTTGGATGCCTCATGGAGGTCTGCAGACTTTGGGAATCAAACCCAGTACCTTTCAGCAGGGATTTGGGCACCGCTAGCCCGCTACACCTGAAAGAGTTCTCAAGAAACCATGACTCAGAAAGCTGCCACTGCTTGGGAGGGTGTGCGTGTGTGTGTGTGTGTGTATGTGGAACGTTCGCAAAACGAGCTCTGTCCTACACGTTAATTCCCTTGTTCGAGCCACGACAAACGCTAGCCCGTCTCGCGTCGTAGGAAAGCACTCAGATGGACTGCGTCTCCATGGCAGGTTCACACCAGGGTCACCTAAGTGTTTCAGTCATTTTAAAGGAGCCATCCAATCAAAAAACTCCAGATCGAAAAGGAATGACTGGTGCTGCTGCCTGCGTCAAAGCAACGATTTTGCAGTTTCATACCTAATGACCCCCAGATTTCGACTCGATCGCTCTGTGATAAGAGTGTGCTTGCCCTGAGCAAGGGTGCGACGTCGTACGCACAGCTGACCTCACCGGCGTCCTTACGTGCAAGATTTTTTGTGTAACTTTTTGGGAATAGACTGCTGCCAAAAACGTACTGTGAATGATGTTATGTTATCTGGTGGGCATCAACCCACACACCTGGATGACATCAAAAGTTTGTTGTCCTTTTCTGTTGCAAGTGGACAAAACACACAAGCAGTTACTTCCCGGTCACAATACAAATTGGTCTACAAACAAATGTTAATGTCTATCTGTCGACATGGAAATGATCAAATTAGCATTTGATCATTTCCCAATTGTCCCCTCCCCCCTTTTTTTTTGCCATTTCTTTTGAATTTCCGGAACATTTTGTTGTTCGAATATTTCAGTTTTTCACCCACCCGTGGCCATAAAAGGATTTTCAGGCTTTTTGAGTGTATGTGCACGGACACACACACACAAACACACACACAGCTCACCCTGTTCTGTCCCGTGTGTGTAGGTTAGTGAAACACCTGCTTGGATTTTATCCCCTCGTCTTAATAAGTAAGCACTTCTGAAGTATCCCCTGCTCGGAAATCACCCAGACACACAACCGCCTTGTGATTCAGAACTTCCCGTGTTTCAACACCAAAAAAACAAAACAATTTTTTACATAATCCGTAGCATCGCTTGTGAATTTTTGGCGTCACCTTCCTCCATCATTATCTTCGTCACTGCGGTACTCACTCACATATGTGTGACATTACGGCTTCACCCCCGCCCCCCCCCCTCGCACCCTCACCCGCCATTAGACCCCACCATCACGCATGTTGATGTTTTGAAAGACTGCTCTCCTGCTCCTCTTCCTGTGGTCTTGCTCTTGAGGTCTGGTCGTGTTGGTGGACATGTGGTTGTCGTTCATGGCTTGTTGTGCTCCCCCCCCCCCACCTTCCCACCTAAAAGTGTGGACGTCCACCGAATGTTATGTCTGGAGTGTGCTCTGACTGTCGCTATTTTCACTCAGGTCTGCCCTCACACACACACACTGACACACACACATACACACACACACACACACACACAGACACACACACACAACACACGAAAACAAGCTACGCACAGCCGCTGATTCCAAAGCTTTTTTTTTTTTGCACCACATTGGGTCCGGTGATGGACCCAATGTGCATCTACTATATACAGCATCTACTATAGCTTCTGCCTTCACCGTTGTCCTGCAATGGGTTTCCTTATTTCACCATTTGACCACCACCTGAACAACTGGTTCATCTGATAGACCCTTGTGTCAAGTCAAGCCAATTGCATTCGTACAGGCCGTCATTTTTATGCACGTTTGTTGACCTGAACAATGACTTGAACAATGTCATCGTCCTCATTCTTGTTGTAACCATCTTAACCGCGGGTCCGCAAACAACCTCCTGTAGTTGTATCTCGCACAGTGTCACGCTGTTCTTGTAACCCCAACCCTGTGACACCCACTGGAGAACAAGACCCCGTTGAGAGGGAAGCCAGGAGGAGAGACGCCCTCTTCCAAGGATGGCTGGGTACACCATAGGTGCCCCATGGGAAGACAAAATGGTTGAGGCTCAGACAAAAGACAAAGCAAAATGAGACGCTAAGTCATAGAAATATGAAGGAAACGGTCTGCTCAGCTCCTTTGACCTCCAGTCTTGTACTGTATGTTTTATGGCTGTGTGGTTTTCTGCTGGTTATGTTCCTCAGGACAAGATGGAAAGAAAGGAGGTCCGCACCAAGGCCTTCCTCGACCATAGCTCAAGGGCGGCCATTTTAGCTTGTTTTCCTGCTCCTAATTGTCCTTCATGGCTGCTGTTAAAGGGATTCTCCATGCTCTTTCAATCTCTCTTGTGCTTTCGGCCTTGCTCTCTTTATTTATCTGGTTTTTATTAAATTATGTGTACAAATAGATCTTCCATCAGCCCTGTTTTACTTCACAATTCTTATTGGCGTGGCTAAATACACGTTTGGGATGCCAACAGTTTTAAATAACTCCACAAATAAGCGATGTTTATTTATACAAAAAAGTACATACAATCAGATCAAGATAGAGAGGGAAGGTGTGCAACCACATGCATACATATGACACCCATGCCTCTCTTCCACTCTCCATTTCGTTCTCTTCCTCTCTCTATCCCTTCTACTGTCTCTGTTACTTATTCTCATCCCTCTCTTCATTTTCCCTCCATTTCTCACTCTCTCTTCATTGCACTCTCACCCCTACTATCTCTCTATGGTGTACACTCTCTTCATCTTTCTCTCAACTGCTCTCTCTCTCTCTGTTGTACTCTCAACCCTACTCGTTCGGTCTGTCCTACGCTGTCCCTCCTATTCCCCCTCTTCATCCCTCTCTCTCCCCCTACGCGCCCCTCCCTCGCCCTACTCTTGTCTCTGCCACACTCTGTGTAGTTTTATTGCATTATAAGGACCAGGACAGCATGGTGTGGTTTGACTCTGCAGTAATCACTCTATTATATTACTCCCCAGCTTCTCTGAGCCAAACCCACTCACATCCCAGCTTCCAGAGCAGGCATGTGGGGAATACGATCTCTGTGTATGTGGCATGCCCACAGTGTTTCTATGGTGTGTGTGTGTGTGTGTGTGTGTGTGTGTGTGTGTGTGTGTGTGTGAGTGTGTGTGTGGGTGTGTGTGTGTTGTGCTTTTGTGTTGAAGTATGTGGCGCACAGTATGGTGCCTTTGTGTTTATATGCATATGTGGTGTGGTGTGTGTGTGTGTGTGTGTGTGTGCGTGCGTGCGTGCGTGCTATAATTTTATTCTAGTTATTACATTGGGATTACAATACATTGCCTTTAAGATGATCAGCTGTGATTGAAGCATAATAACAGGTATCTGGTGTGTGCCCATCCTATTTCGAGACCCCTCATTCTCTCTCTCTCTCTCTCTCTCTCTCTCTCTCTCTCTCTCTCTCTCTCTTTCTTTCTCTCACTCTCTCTCTCTCTCTCTCTCTCTCTAACCCTCTCTCAATCCCAGAATGCCCTGTTCCAGACTGCATGTATGTTTCTCTTAAATGTTCATAAAACTGATTGATTGCCCTTGTCCACTCACAGACACTCTCTCCATCTCTGTCTCCCTCTCTCTCCCCCCCTCCCCCCCTCTCTCTCTGCGTTCCTTTGTGCATCTCTCTGGACAACAATTTTTCTGGCTTGAGCAGGGAGTAACTCTCCGGCATGTTTGCATGCCCTATAAGGACCGGTTCACTGTTCGTGAAGTATTTCTTGGGCCGAGCCTAACGCAGTGGCTTGCGCCAAGGCACTGCACACGACTGATAAACAAGTACTTTATCCTCCTCTATGCAGTGAAGCTGTTGCGCGCGTATATACCGCTGGGCTCACGACACGTCGCGGCGATTTCATCTGGCCAGGCTTGCGGCCGAGTTGTTGAAAACATACCTGTTGAGGTTCAGACCCCATGCCACTAAGCACTAAGCTCCGTGTGGCGTCGCTCTGTATACAGTATAACGGGCCCTTCGTAGGGTTTAAAACAGGGGGGGAACGGGGTAGCGGTGGGGGTGCATTTGAGGTGAAGAGCAGCCACCCCCTACGGCACATGCTGAAATAACATTCGGCGTAATCTAATTATCCTGCGTTCCAGTGGATAAGGACATACTGCGGGACTCATTACTAACCAGTCCCAGTTCTATTCTGGACCCAGAGCGGGTCAAAAGGCCTACGCTACGAACAACACCGCCCCACCACAAACACACCGGGTTTCCCTGGCGCCATTACCCCCTGTCCATCATGTCATTTATACATCCTTATGATGAGGGTTTACCGGAGATGAGGCGGGTTTGATGACCGTAAAGAACGGCTCCAGATGGGAGCGCTGTTGTTAGCAAGGTGGCTGTTGCTGATTTGTCACACGTTTCATCGCTCTGATTGGCTGTGGGCTTATCCAATTGCGTTCAGAGGCTATTTTGGTCGGAGGCCGTTAACAACGCCCCTTCCAGGAGGCTCCAGACTCATTAGCGAATTGGTTCAGTGACGTCAGGCTAGCACGCCGTTTTATCCCCGAATTAATATTTTTTGTACTGCCGGCCAGAAACCCGAGCAAACGAGTGCAGAGTTTGCGCTAATGGCTGAATGTGATGGACATCTTGGGCTTCTACCCATCACAGGTCAGGTCCCCCAGAGTGTGGAGCCTGACGAGGTAAAAAATACCACGCCGGCGTCTCCAACTCTCCTCGCTCCACGAGGAATGAATGCCGCGCGCCTTTTTCCCTGGCGGTTTTAATACATTTATGTTCCACTTCATACCCACAATGCTTTGCCCTCACGAGCCTCCTGTACTGAAAGACCCCGTTTTGTTTCATGAAAAACATTTCTGGAAAGTGGTCCCAGACTTGCGGTGGAGGTATGCAGGACGGGAAATGGATTGTGCGCGCAGTGTTTTTTATTTTTTTTTACGGGGCCAATCACTGGTGAAGACAGCAGTGACACAGGTGTGACGCACCTGTGTCGTCGGTGGCAACAACCTCCGCCAGGGGCTGGGAAGGGGGCTGACGCACACAACAAATGTAATTCCACCTGGGACCAGGGGCTAATTTGTGTATGTGTGTGTGTGTGTGTGTGTGTGTGTGTGTGTGTGTGTGTGTGTGTGTGTGTGTGTGTGCACCTGTGAGCCTCGGGGCGGCTGTGTGTCTGTGTCAGCATCTGCATGTGTGCCTCTGTGAGTATTTCTGCGTCTGTATTTGCTTATGTGCGTGTGTGTCTGTGGGCCCATGCACGATGGTGGTGTGTGTATGCCCATATATGAGGAAGTATAAATATCTGTGCATGAGTGCCTCTGTGTGTGTGTGTGTGTGTGTGTGTGTGTGTGTGTGTGTGTGTCGTGTGTGCGTGCGTGTGCGTGCGTGTGTGTGTGTATGTGTGCCTGTGTGTGTGTGTGTGTGCGCGCGTGAGTGCTTGTGATTTTGGGGGTGCTGGGTTGTCGGGGTTTTCCACATCCTTCTGTTATGTGGTTTCCACGTCAACGAGAGGAAATACCCAAGCATGGTGTTATTAACCAATGGCCTGTGTCCTGCACCGCTAACAGTGCCCCCTACACATGTTTGAACCCCGCGCTTTCCGATCGGCGTCCATGTTATCGGAATACTCGCGTATGTACGTCGCCCGTTTATGGAGCGTTTGACTCAGTGAGGGGAGGGGCCGGGGGCGAGGTGTATGTACCTGGTTGTGGTCCTGGTTGCTGTGGCAACAAGAGGGGGCCTCCCCCGCGGGGGGCCCGGGGGTGTTTGCATTGCACACAGCTGTGTGATTCGATGCAGGGGGTGGAGTGGATGGAGCAACGGTTGATGGAGGTGGTGGTGGCTCTGAGTGGGAGATGTGCTGTGATGGGGGGGGGGAGAGGGATGGATGGGGGAGGTTGATGGGGGGGTGTGTGGGTGAGCAAAGCGGGGGTGTGTATGCAAACTCATGAAAGTTGACGTTGGGGGCAGTGCACAGGTTGTCTAGTTGTTATTCAGAAGCTCCTTTTGGACAGATGTGTGACATCGCCACGTCTCGCCGTGTCGCTAATGAGGCTAAATGAGATGGTGCCTTGGCGCGGTTATCGGCGTCGACACGTTGGATGTTTTGCTGCGATGCGGTGTGTCGGATGACAGGTCTGAGGGACGTCTGGAGGTCTGGATATCACAGCGCAAAACGCATGTGTTATTGGAGTGGTATTATTCTACTGACACAGATTTGAACGAAGGCCGGGACAAATCCAAAATAAATTATCGCGCAAACGTCAATAGTTACTTTTCGTGTTTATTTATTTTTATCCCTCCCTAAAATTCGACAAGGTGCTTTTGGTCTCTTGCATTCGCACAAAAAAAAACCAACCCAATACCAGGAATCGGTACAGCTGAGCGCATCACTTTACAGAAACTTTGTCCAATAAAACAATTTATGGCTTTCTGCTGATCTGCAGCTGGCAGGGATATCACTAATGACTTTAAAATATGCTTTCTCTGGCTGAGAGAGGGGCAGAGTGAGGGAGAGAGCTGGTTAGAGAGAGAGGGGGAGAGAGAGAGAGAGAGAGAGAGAGAGAGAGAGAGAGAGAGAGAGAGAAGTAAAACCAAAAAAAGAAAAAAAAAGAAAAAACGCAATACTGCGAAGAAATGTTGATTTACGATTGCAACTCGGCAGGAAAAAAAAAAAAAAAAAACCATACCCTGCGTGGCTTTTCAGCTCCTCTCGGCCTCAAAGCGGTGCGATGTTGCGCCACGCCAAGAAATGTTGACATCATCTGAGGCTCCGTGGATGCTCTGCCAGGGCTTCTGAAGCTGAGATCCCGCGCCCTCGCCAACGGACGATCGTCGTCCAAGCTCCAGCTGACTGATGGAATCCTTTTATATTAGCCTAGCTAAACACTGGCGCTAGCCAGGGAGCTCGTGTCCAACGTCAAGGCTAATGCTAATTTCAGCGCTCAGGCTACCGAGCCCACCCAGGCTGAGTGGGAGAGAGACCCCCGAGTGATTTTTACGCTCGGCGCACAGCGACTCTGAACATATTTCATGTTTTATTAGCATTATGATCCCCCGACAGGCCAACACGCAGGCTTTAACTGGAGGAACCGTATGAGATGGCAGCTTAAGTGACGTCTCACTTGAATCTATCAGATCCAAGCGTCGCGTGTTTATTTACCATTTATCATGTCGTTTTCAAAAGCACTTTATCACCGTCGAGCGAACGGGTCTACACATTCTCAAAGCTAGCGGTGCAGCTCGGAAAAGAAATTAAAGGATGAAAAGGAAGGAAAGTTTTCCCAATATTCCTTAACCTCCATTACGATCAAGGGAAAAACCTTCGTAGGTACAGTTCCTCCTAGTGTTGGCCCGTTGCTAGGACAACAGAATCCCCTTGTGACTCATCACGGGAGGACTATGTTTACATTTTCCAGCTCATAGCCTGTGACAAAACACAAAGGCTTATGGGAAAGAGAGGGCCTTATGAGCGGAGCCTGGGGAACAGTTGGTTTCAGTTCCCCCGTGTTGGAGTGTAACGCTGAGCTTTTCCGAAGATTAGTAAAAGCACACATTTGGAACAGTTAAATGGACTGTTTTTGTATACAACAAAGGGGCCTCACCGTCATCCATTTTTATAACACGTTCGCACAATGGTGATCAGCTCATCGTTCCGGTGCCTTGCTCTTAGCGACAGGAGCCGAGAATTTAACCGAATGATCTCTGCGACAATGAGACGACCCGCTCCACCTTCTGAACCACCTTGAGCAACTTAAACCGGGATTCAATCCCTGGTTTAAAGGTCATCGCCGGTCTGGGTTATTTTTACATCTGTGGCCAGGCAGGAGAAGGCTGGATGCTCTTTGGCAGAATTGGTACAAGGAAGTGCTGTTGACCAATTATACTGGTAATGGATGTTTTAGTGAAGCCAGAAGAATGGCAATTTCCTTTTAGAGTCATTGAGGGGAAGGGGCATCTTGCTTGAGCATGCCTACCACTTAGGCTGTCGACTTTGGGGTCTCTGCTCTAAAGCGTCCCCAAGACCCGGTTTGCCGTTGATTAGGCATTTAAAAAGCTAATCTAGTCAGACACATCACACCTAATGGTACAATAGGGGGGCCTACACTAGGGGGCCTAACCGCTACACTACACCGCTAAAGTAAACACACAGGCTTCTATGCTTGGGATATGCTATGGAATCGAACCCGCGGCGGCGGTGAGCATCCCGGTGGGTCGGGCCACGCGGAGGCCTGTGTCCCCCCGGCACTGGAGGTTTATTTGTGCTCTCCGCGGCGCCTGGCCTGGCCCGGCAGCTGCTCCCCGTGGCTTCATTAGCCGCCATCTGATGCTCGGCACCGCGACATCAGAGCCGTGGTTTGGGAACCCCCACCCCCCCCCCCACCCCAGCCCCTGCTTTGAACTGTGGGATGCCGGTGCCGTGTGGCAGTGATGCAGGTGGGTGGGGGGTAATGGACCATTTCAAACTGTGTGCGTAGAGTGTGTGTATGTGGATGTGTGTGTGTAAAGTATGTTTGTGCATGCGTGCCTGTGTGTGCGCGCGCGCGTGTGTGTGTGTGTGTGTGTGTGTGTGTGTGTGTGTGTGTGTGTGTGTGTGTGCGTGTGTGTGTGTGTGCGTGTGTGTGTGTGTGTGTGCGTGTGTATGTGTGTGTGTGGTGTGTGTGTGTGTATTTGTATGTGTGTGTGTGTGTGTGTGTGTGTGTGTTTGTATGTGTGTGTGGTGTGTGTGTGTGTGTGTGTATTTGTATTTGTGTGTGTGTGTGTGTGTGTGTGCGCGTACTGGAAGCATTCCAAGAGGATTGCTCATCGACCGTTTCAATGTGACCCCTGAACTTTGTGTGTGTTACACTTCATCACGTACCTTCGCGCCACATCTTCACGTCAGCTAGACCCTGTTATCTTGCGTTCTTGCCCCGATTTCTGTTGTGGGCCTATCGTTTACGTCGATATTGAGTGCTATTGCGTCGTGATTGCGTTGGGGCTTTTCTAGGATTGGGCGTTCTCTTGTAGATTGACTCATTCAGAGTGATTGCGCGTAAACTTGGATTGCAAGATGAAAAAGCCAGATGTGAACTGCTGTTGATAGTTTGCGATGGAAGCGAGTTCTTACCAAAAAAGTGCTTGAAGGCTTAGCCGTAGTTCAAATGATTTTGAACAAAAGTGATGGTTACAGGTTTAAGACAAAGGTTTAAGGCAAAGTTTACCCACTTTGCCTTATAAGACTTTAACCGAGCATTTGACATATCTGGACATAATAGAAACCAGATATTTCCTCCCTTAGCATCATCGTATCGTTCTCAGTTCTCTATGCAAAAAGTGGAAAGGGTATGGTTTCTATTCTTTCCAGGTATGTCATGTACACATGCTATGACAGACCAAGATCAAACAAATCAAGACAAATGGTCTGGCTCAAACTACACCTTGAGGGGACAAAGTAAGAATTTCGATTGATAATGATATTGACAATCATTGATAATCAATCGATTGATTGAATAAACCCCACCCCAAATCCGCAAATATTCACGCTATACTTTCAGTGCATGCCAAAAACCCCAAATCACTTTTTTTTTTCAGTTGAAAACTGTCGGTGAACATTTCCTCCTTATTGTTGACAAAAAATGTAAAAAGTAGTTCAACGGGGGAAGTACTCTGTAAAATACAAGAAGTCTGCTACTTCCACCTAAAAAAAAAATGCTTTTTTTTTTTACAATGTTAAGACCACGGCCCTCAGCCCGATGGAACCCATTGTGTCCGTTTCTTAAAAAAAAAAAAAAAAACCTTTCCGACCGTGCCGACCGTCATGACGGCGGTGGTGGGGGTGGAGGAGTGGGCCAGTGGGGGGCGGTGCCAGCACACACGGTTCTGTGTGCTGTTAGCATGTCTCCACTCTGCGCCGCGAGGCCGCTAATAGCAGGGTAGCAAAGCGTGAGGACCTCCACAGTGGGAAACCTGGACCGCGAGGAGGTCAGCCTGGGGCCCCGAACACAGGGGAAACATGGAGGAGAATATATTTACTGTATATATATATATATATAGACACACACACACATATACACATACATATATATATATATATATATATATATATATATATATATATATATATATTTATATATATATATACATATACACGTTTTCTTGTACTCTTTTTCCACATGCAAGTATTTTTATTGATGGTTTCCCATGTCAGGTGCGTGTGTGTATGTGTGTGTGTGTGTGTGTCTGTTTGTGTGTGCATGCGTGTGAAAAAATTGTATTATCTGCAGGGCAAGATGGCCATGGCCCATGTTTGTGTGTATATTTCTTGGTGTGTGTCTGAGTGTGTGTGTGTGTGTGTGTGTGTGTGTGTGTGTGTGTGTGTGTGTGTGTGTGTGTGTGTGTGTGTGTGTGTGTGCGCGTGTGTGTGTGTGTGTGCGCGTGTGTGTGTGAGTGTGTGTGTGCGCGTGTGTGTGTGTGTGTGTGAGTGTGTGTGTGTGCGCGCGCGTGTGTGTGTGAGTGTGTGTGTGTGTGCGTGTGTAACTGCCTGGACTACAGACAATGTGGAGGAGAAGGCTCAAACATCTGGCAGACTGGCTGGCTTCCCATTCAGGCAATGGGCTCCAGTTGTGCTGCGAATGGTTGTCAAGGCAAAGGGCAGAGAGCACGGCCAGATGCTAAAGCATTGACTACTCTGGCCCTCAGCAAAAGGTCAGCAACTGTGCAAAGACGTTCCATAAGACTGTCCAAACGGCTGTTTAGAAGCAATATCGATGACAAATTTGTACTTTTTTACTCACAGTGCTATGAAGCAAATGTTTTTTTTTTTTTTTTTTTGTTAAGTACTGTTGTTGTTGCTTGCAGTCACTACTTAACCCCTCATTTCCTTCCCGAAAATAAGATTAAATCACACATACCGCTGTGTGTGTCCTTCTAAGTCCAATTACATTTTTGTGTGACTGTGAAGTACAATCTGCAGTTGTGAAATCCATGCCATAACGTCTCACCCTCCAGAAACAACTTGTGGGAGTGCTCTCTGTCTCTCTCCTTAACCCCTCTCTCTCTCCCACCCTGTTTGACACAGAGCAGCGTTGTGTTCCCAGCCTGACCTCCCATTGGGGGGCAGTGTAGATATCACAAGATTCTCCTCACCTTAAACTCCCCTGTCAGCACTCATATGTCTCCCCTATTGTGATATGAGAGAGAGAGACAGAGACAGATGATGAACTTCAGGAGGACCGAAGGAGTATATATATATATAGATAGAGAGAGAGAGATATAGAGATATAGCCTTAGCCCCAACCGTATTAGTCACATAGACAAGGCTCTTCAAGGTTTCCTCGTCATCTTCATCCTCCTCCCCATCATCATCCTTCTCTTCTTCCTCATCCTCTTCATCCTGCCTTCTCGCATACACAAATAAACACAAAATGCACACACACATACCATCAATCACGGATTGATCTGTCTGTCATGTGTAGAAGCATGCTTTGTGTAAAAGCTACTTTATACAGCACACACACACACACACACACGCACACGCACACACCAAAAGCCAAATCAAATGTAGGTCAAATCAGGGTAGGATAGAAGTGGAAAGACACTGAAGAAGATGAGACTCTGCTCTCCAATAAACTCTCTCTCTCTCTCTCTCTCTCTCTCTCTCTCTCTCTCTCTCTCTCTCTCTCTCTCTCTCTCTCTCTCTCTCTCTCTCTCTCTCTCTCTCTCTCTCTCTCTCTCTCTCTCTCTCTCTCTCTCTCTCCTCCAACCTTTTAATCTGGAGATCAAACCACACCATAAAAACAGTATATAATACAACCAGAGTGGAGCCATTGCAACACAAACCCCCTTATTCTCAGATTGCAAGCTGTTTTCACTCAGAAGGGGAATTAAATAGTCGCCAACACATTAGACAACTCACACCGGATTTTTTTTGGAACACAATTTGGTTTCAATACGTCTGCTGTTTATGAGTCACTCACATCTTGAGAGACGGGCAGCGAGAGGGAAGGGAGGAGTGAGAGATGGAAGAGGGTGAGAGTGCGTGTCTGATTGGTCAGCTAGTCTTTTATCTCTCCGTCTGTCTTTCAATCCAAACATCACAACACAACTTTACTGCGTTGCGAAAGATCTAAAGCTCAAAATGTACTGTGCTTAAGCGCTTAAGCTTCAACGACACACAATCTCAGGTACGTTTGTCTCAGTTCAACCTCGTTTTGCGCCACACACACACACACCTCAAGGCGCTGTTTGCTTTCTGTCTCTCTGTTGTAGTGTTTACACATCACTCCATTAGCTAGCAGCAGTCTATGTTGTAGCATTTACATATCAATCTGTTGGCTAGCAGCCGTCTCTGTTGTAGTGTTTTTACATCACTCGGTTAGCTAGCAGTCTCTGTTGTAGCAGTTACACATCACTCGGTTAGCTAGCAGCAGTCTCTGTTGTAGCGTTTACACATCACTCAGTTAGCTAGCAGCAGTCTCTGTTGTAGCGTTTACACATCACTCCGTTAGCTAGCAGCAGTCTCTGTTGTAGCGTTTACACATCACTCAGTTAGCTAGCAGCAGTCTCTGTTGTAGCGTTTACACATCACTCAGTTAGCTAGCAGCAGTCTGTGTTGTAGCAGTTACACATCACTCGGTTAGCTAGCAGCTGTCTCTGTTGTAGCGTTTACACATCACTCAGTTAGCTAGCAGCAGTCTCTGTTGTAGCGTTTACACATTACTCCGTTAGCTAGCAGCAGTCTCTGTTGTAGCGGTTACACATCACTCGGCTAGCTAGCAGCCGTCTCTGTTGTAGCAGTTACACATCACTCAATTAGCTAGCAGCAGTCTCTGTTGTAGCGTTTACACATCACTCCGTTAGCTAGCAGCAGTCTGTGTTGTAGCGGTTACACATCACTCGGCTAGCTAGCAGCCGTCTCTGTTGTAGCAGTTACACATCACTCGGCTAGCTAGCAGTAGTCTTCTGTTGTAGCGTTTACACATCACTCTGTTAGCTAGCAGCAGTCCTCTGTTGTAGCGTTTACACATCCCTCAGTTAGCTAGCAGCAGTCTGTTGTAGCGGTTACACATTACTCCATTAGCAAGCAGCAGGAACCTGCTTGGGGTTCCATGATCTAAAAAACAGATACAGAGTCCAAACATCATCCCTGCGACGTTAAACACACATACAGCAAAACTCGATACTGTACTCACAAGGCCTCGCTCCCTTTCTCAATGTCTCTATTTATCTTAGTGTCTCCCTTTCTATCTCTACACACACACACACACACAAACAACTCAATACTGTACTCCCCATGGCCTCTCTCACCCTCCTCTTTTCAATGTCTCTATCTTTTTCTTAGTCTTTCTACACACACATATTTGCACGTTCACACACAGACTAGTGCGCGCGCACACACACACACACACATACACACACACACACACACACACACACACACACACACACACACACACACAAAACATGCATGCAACATGCAACATGCAGGCACACACACATGTGCACACACACACACACACACACACACACACACACACAAAACATGCATGCAACATGCAGGTACACACACATGCACAAAGACACACACACACACACAGAATAAAGACATACACACACACAGAATAAAGACACACACACACACACACACACATACACACACACACACACACACACACACACACACACACACACACACAAACATGCATGCAACATGCAACATGCAGGCACACACACATGTGCACACACACACACACACACACACACACACACACACACACACACACACACAAAACATGCATGCAACATGCAGGTACACACACGTGCACAAAGACACACACACACACAGAATAAAGACATACACACACACAGAATAAAGACACACACACACACACACACACACACACACACACATACACATGTGCACACAGACAGACACACACAGAATGCAGACACACACACACACACCTTCTCCCCATACTCCCCCCTGTCCTCTATGCATTCACGCTGCTTTCTAACAGACCACTGTGGGGTCTGAGATCGCCTCTGTTCTGTCCGCGCTGCGCGCAGGTCTCCTGGGTACAGACACACACTGCGGGGACGGGGACGAGCCCGGAGAGAAGGCTCACATGGCCATCCAGTGCAGCGGTGACCGTGGCGTGCAAACCGCGCATTAAGACGTCATGGCCGCGGGCCGGGGTTCGACCGGAGGTGGTCCATCTCCTGAGAGGAGATCAGACGACAGAGTAAGTTGGAGGAAGGAGTAAAGACAACAGGCCTGGAGGAGAGAGCGACGTGGAGCGAAGTGTTGTGTTGTTGAATGACCGCACATGTGTCACACATGTACGTGTGCTTGTGTTTGCCTGTGTGTGTGTGCTTGTTTTGGCCTGTTTGTGTAAGTGTGTGTGTGTGTGTGTGTGTGTATGTGTGTTTGTGATTTCGTTTGCGTGTATGTGTGTGAGCCAGTATCTGTGTGTCTCAGTATGTGGGTGTGTGTGTATGAGAAAGCATGTGTGTGTGTGTGTGTGTGTGTGTGTGTATGTATGTGTGTGCCTGCGTGCAAGATAGTGTGTGAGTGTGTGTGTGTGCTGGAATGTGTGTCCCAGTATGACTGTAAGTGTGTGTGTGTGTGTGTGTGTGTGTGTTATCCTCAGCTACTATAAACGGGGACCGGGCTGTCTGGCACCAGGGCTGACATGTGCTTCATAAGCAAACGCTCAATTTGGTTTAAAAGAAAAAGCCATGAAAGTCTCAGCAGGGGAATAGATCAGACACACACACACACACAGATATATAAACGCGCAAATAAACATACAGAAACAGCGTCTCGTACACACACAAATAGACACCTGTTTCTACTCTCTTCGCTCCGTAGCACACCGTTGAACTGCAAAACGGCCCCAAGAATTCATCCAGCAAACAGCACTACGGTACAGGGGCGGGCGTTTGGGCTGGAAGGGCGGTTGAAAAATACAAAACACATTTCGAGCGGTCTCAGTCGCTCGCTGAATTTGGTTCACGCGACGGCAGAAACGGCGGCTTTCCTCCGCACGTGTCGCCTCCACCAGAGCCCAGCTTCGCCGTGGCGGCCGCGTGACAGGCCTAGACCGCTCCTAAGCCCTGAAGAGCCGCCGAGCGAGGAGGCCAGACGGTGAGGGGCAAGGGCACGTTGAACAGTCAAGACGCGTCAACCGGCCGGCGCGTGGCCTGAGGTTACCTTAGGCCTGAGGAGGCTTCATGCGGTGAAGCAGGTTCTGATTAAAGAAGGCAACGTTGGGATGTTGGAAAGGTCTCACACACAAAGAGTGCTGCATACACACATATCAGGTAAGCATAGGATCGATAACGGCATGCAAAAACAACAACAACAACAACAACAGCAACAACAAAAGCCTCCCCGAGAAATACGAAACCTGCGTGTTTTGCGGTAGACAAGCAGACCCAAACCTTTACCATTAAACCACGCGGCAATCCTGATCTCCAGCGCGGTCAGGAAGATAACTGTTAACCGCCGACTCCTCTGCATCCCCCGCCTCCCCCCACAACACTCACGGCCGTGAGACACAAGTGCACACGTTGAACCTCTGTAAAGGCAGCCATTGTACCTGCACAGCACATAAAACACCGCGGGCAACGTCTACATCGTACCTCTGCAATTCAGAAGGACAATGGGAGACTGTCTTCCATCTATTCATCTGGGTATTCTGCTCTAATGATGAATAGATTTTGGCGGTGGGGGGGGGGTTCCCTGTTCTGTTTACAGAGGATCGCCGTGGCGACGGTGAGAGTCTGGGCTGGTGTAAAAGGGAGACGAACGTGTCAGGGCAGGGTGTGGAAGACTGTCGGTGAGCTGAAGGTGAGTTGTGGTTTGTGTCAGGGGGGGGGCTTCAACTGGTACCACAGAGTGAAGGATTTCATCTGTCTGCACCGAGGGGGTCATTTGCACGCACACACACACACACACACACGCGCACACACACACACACACACACACACACACACACACACACACGCACAGAGACGTAAAGAGAGTCATGTACAGACAAACAAAGAAAGAGAGACACACACGTGTATTTAGACACATGCAAGGAGACGCACACATGCACACATGTACACATGCGCGCACACACGCACGCACACTCACCCTGCATGTCTGACCTTCACAATCAATGCAGAAGCATAAGATGCCATGGGAGCAGATGATACAAAGACAAAAGTGTGCAGGTGTACACACAAACACGCACAAGCACACACACACACACACACACACACGCACACACACAGAGCAGATGTATAGCTGACATTATTTACTGTTATGACCTCATCGCGCACACAGGCCTTGAAGACACACACGCACACACGTGTAAGTTCGGGTGCTCGCATCTCTTCAATCTTTGAAGCCCGTGCATTGAACGCGGGTCTAGACACCGTCTCGACTTCTTCATCTCTATCAGTATATGTGATGGATGATCCTGGCTCCCCATCTTACACATGTACACACACACGTACACACACGCGCGCACACACACACACACACATGCACAGACGCACGCACACACACACACACACACGCACACACACACACGCACGTACACACACACGCACACATACATGCACACACACACACACACACGCACACGCGCACACACATGCACACACACACACACACAGACATGCACGCACACACACACATGCACACACACACACACACACACGCACACTCAAACACACATACACACACGCACACACACACACGCACACACACACGCACACATGCACGCACACACACACACACGCACGCACACAGACACAAACACGCACACACACACGCACACATGCATGCACACACACACACACTAAGACATGCACGCACACACACATGCACGCACATGCACACACACACCCCACCCAACTCAACTCCCTGCAGCTGTTTCGGGGGTAGGAACGTTTCCCAACGTGGGTCGGTAACCTGATATGTTGCCTGACGCCATGATGCATATCGGGGTCACGGGAGATTTCTGACTTGGAGGCTACGGTGAATATTTGACGATTAATGGTTAATGTGCCCTTATTGCAACGTTTTAGCCAATTTGTTATCACAAAGCGCGGCACATGGTCACCATGGCGTTGAGATCACAGGCCACCGTTGATTGGTTTAAACCGATGCGGGCGGAAGTGGACGCACAACCACCAAGGAAGTCGGGGTTGCAAGAAACGTTTGGACCCGAAAATCGGGTTGCGGGCCAAAAGTTCGGGACCACTGCGTCAGAGCCGAACGGACCGCCGTGAGGGTCGACTGTTTCTGGAACCCGAGTCAAACTTTGTGCTACGGCTGGGCGGCGCCATCTTGTCTTGAGAGACAGGCCGATTGGCACGCGGTGACTTCACCCCCGGGAGACTGACTCCGATTGGCCGCCCGTGGATGTGATTAAGGGCCGATGGTGAGGAAGGAGCCATTCTGCCTCTGACTTTGGCCACCACCATCAGATGGAGCGGGTCTAACTTTCTTCCGCGCCTGACGCTATCTGTGCATGCACGCCAGTGTGGGTTAGCATGTATGTAATCTCTTAATCTACGCTCTCGGCACTCAGCTCGGATTCCTTTATTCTCTGTATTCGCACTTTCTTTCCTTTCCTGTTAGTTTAAGATGACTTATCTATGCGCACACACACACACACAGACATGCTTTGTCCGGGGCTGAATGCAAAAGGACAACAAAAGGGGGAGGAAGAGGAGGAGGAGGAGAAGAGAGGAGATGGAGAGATGGGGAGCGACGAAGAGGGGGAGAAAGTCGTAGGTGGTGGGCCTTGACAAGGGACATGTGACCTGTTGGTACAAAGCAGTGCTTTATACCGAAGGTTAAGAGACAAGGGTGCCAGGTCATTTTGTTCTCTCTTTGCTCTCTACCCCCCCCTTTGGCCTTGGACTATGATAGTGCATCTTTAAAAGACTTTCTTACCCTCCGGTTCTCTCACTGCTTCTGTGTGTTTCTCTGTTTGACTCAGCCTGTCTCACTCTACTCCCTCTATTGCCCTCGTCCTCTCTCGCTGCATTGTAGTGTTTTTCATCTCCCTCTCCTTTATGCCGTCTGTTCCCTTCTCGTCGTCCGTCGGACCGCCCCGACCCCCTCACCCCACCGAACGCCTCCGTGTGACCAGCGCCAACCGACAGAAACATGGCAGACGAACACCTCGCTCCCATTTTCACCCTCACCTGTGTGTCTCATGCCCCGCGGCCCATAAACACGACACGACGTCATGCGGATCAAACCGGATTAAGGCAGATTACGTATGTGTATTCAACTGTCACTCTGCTTTCTGCTGCTCGTTGTAATCTGAAAACGTGGGGCTAAGGAGGCCTGAAAGGGTCCTGGTAACGGGTGCCCACTAAACCTGTTTTCCCCCTCTGCCTGTCGAGTGTTGTCATTAATTACAGCCAAAGAAAAAGTGTGGTTTCGAGGCATGTAAATACACACACACACACACACACACACACACACACACACACACACACACACAATACAGGGACTGTTGTAATTAGATTATATATAGAAGGGTTTATGTTTTTATCTATTTTAATTTTCTAGTCCTAGTTTCGTATTTCTTTATATACTGCTAGTTTTCTGTCATTTGTTTACAAAGTGAGAGAGCACGATCTTTGTGTCGCCATTTCGAGGGGGGATGAAACCATTCCTAGTAAAAAACAACAACAATAAATTCTGTCTGGTCTCCCACAATGCAACGGGACGTAACATTAAACCAGTGAACCATTAATCTCAGAGACGATGAGCTCTGGGCGATTGAAAACAACACGCTAATATAAAGCAACTGCCCAAAAAATAATACAATGAAAAGAATAACGGCCCTGTTGTTTTGATAATAATATGCACCATCCACTCTTCTGTGTCTCACTTAATGTTCCACATTGACAACTCTGTGTATTTGTAGTTTATAACAAATCGTGCATTTCTGTACACAGAACAGATCAAAACAACATGTGACCAACGGAGACACTTTGTGGTGTTTTGTTGAGCAACATTTTAAGATGAGTTTTGTTAGCTTGTGTTGCTCTCAGTGTTTTGTCTGTGCCTCATGAGCAACACATGCACCAACTGACAGACACGCTGGCAGAATAAAACATTTCGCCTGAGCAACAAACTTGGGGTTATGAATTATAAATCAAAGCAATACTCCATGTGAAATATTCACCAAATACCCCAGCTTTACTACTTGGTCAATTTCCCTCCAAAAACACATACTTAGCACCTCAAATGGCTAGCTCTTAGACATATTTGTTTGCCAAAAATCTGCAAACTATTCTGAAAATACAAAGAGAAGATAAAATCTGAACTACAGTTCAATTCTACAACAAAAAAACACCAACCGGCCGAAACGAACAGTGTTCTCCTTCTCTAATCAAAGTGCCGAAATGAGCAAATGGCGCAAAACCAGAAAATGCATTGGCTCCAAAGCATTAACCGAGACTCAACCATACCTTAACCATACATTAATACCATACCTTAACCATCCTTAATACCATACTATACCGTAACCATCCCATAATACCATACCTAAACCACACCTTGATACCATACCTTAACCATACCATAATACCATACCTGAACCATACCATAATACCATACCTTAAAACCATACCTTAACCATACCATACCATACCTAAACCATACCATAATACCATACCTTAATACCATACCTTAACCATACCATAATACCATATCATAATACCATACCTAAACCATACCTTAACCATACCTTAATACCATATGTTAACCATACCTTAACCATATCTTAATACTATTCCTTAACCATATCTTAATACCATATGTTAACCATACCTTAATACCATACCATAACCATATCATAGTACCATACCTTAAACATAGCTTTATACCATACCTGAACCATACCTTAATCCCCCCCCACTGCTAGGAATACACACCTCATTACATGTATGTGCGTTTACAGCCTGCCAGAGCACGTATTTGACGTATGGAGGTGGTCAGGGCTGCCAGCCGTGGTTCCTGACCCTCTGCCACCGCACAAGGCCAAGCGGGGAGCCCCTGGTCACGGCTGACCCCCCACTTACATGTTACCCCTCCGCAGTGCCCCAGCTTCTTGGAAATGGAAACGTCTCGTGGCGTTTACACGAATACGAGTTGTTACGAATGGTCTGAAACGGATAATACCAGTTTTGGGTTTTGAGACAAAGTAAAACAAATAAAGCACGGTGTGGTTGTAATTAGGCCGTGACCTGGGCCTTCGCTTAAAGACGCAGGAGCGTTTTCATGGGGGAACCATTTCTGAACCGCTCTCCCAGTATAGGCAGGCCATCTACAGCTGTGGTTGTTTTCTCAGCTTTGGCATATTATAAGGTATATCAAGTATTATTACAAGGTATGAGTGCCTGTAAGGAAAAAGGCACACGCACACACACACACACACACACACACACACACACACACACACACACACACACACACTCGCTCAAACACATTCAAACACACACACACACACGTGCACGCAAACACACAGACACACAGTGTAAAAACATAGATAGGACACACTCTCCCTTCCGCCACCAATCTCTTTTCCTCCCTTCATCTTTCTCTCCCTCCATCTCTCTATCTCCCCTCCCTCCCCCCCTCCCTCCAGTGAATGAGGAGACAATGGATAATAGAGTCTCTGTGGAGGTGTTGGGACACGCTTCCTTTCTTCAAGTGCCTAAGAGCTCTGGAGCATCACCTACCTGCTGCAGACACACAGACACACACACAAACACCCACAGATTCAGAGACACGCAGGCTCAGAGACAGACACACACACAGAGACACAGACACACACTCACAAACTCGGTGAGACACGCACACACACACACACTCACAGAAAGACACACAAATACAGACTCCTTCCATGAAAGACATACACACACGCACACACACACACACACACGCACATACACAGACTCAGAGACTCACACACACACGCACACACAGGCATGCACATATACACACACACGCATCTCAGAGACTCACACACACACACAGACACACATGCACACACACACACTCACTCGCAGACAGAACACAGTCGCAAACAAAACGCATACATATAGTAATCCATGCACACAAAACACACACACACTCACATAGACACACATGTGAAACACATGAGCCGGCACAAACACATACACAAACAAGTCCCAATTAAATATATAACTCATATAATGCTACTATTACAGATACTGTAAACGGACAGAACACGTGTACGAATGTTTCTATGACCAAGCAGTGAGCTGACACACTGTCTGACAGGAGACCTAGTGATGGATGGATGATTAAGACAAGGGAGAGAGACGGAAACACAGGAAAAGACAGACACAGAAAGAGAGGGAGAGAGACATAAAAGGAGAGGAAGAGAGAGAGAGATAGGGAGAGAGAAAGAGGGAGAGCGATGGCAAGAGAGAGGAAGAGAGACAGAAAGTGAGAAGGAGAGAGAGAAAGAGAGACGGAGACAGAAAGAGAGAGGGATTGATACAAAGAGACAGAAAGTGAGAAGGAGAGAGAGGAAGAGAGACAGAGACAGAAAGAGAAGAAGAGAGACAGAAAGAGAGAGAGAGATTGAGACAAAGAGAGAGGAAGAGAGATGGAAAGAGAGGGAGACGGGTAGAGATGAAAAGAGAGAGAAAAAGGGAGAGAGAAAAAGAGAGAGGGAGGAGGAGGGAGAATGGAGGTGGGTAGCTCTCCTCCTCCACCAGCATGTGGTCCAACAAACGCACGCGCACACACACACACACGCACGCACGCACGCACACACACACGCACGCACGCACACACACACACACACACACACACACGCACGCACACGCACACGCACACACACACACGCACGCACGCACACACACACACACACACACACACACACACACACACACACACACACACAGGAGCCCAGCCACAATGAGTCCATTGTCTCACCATGCAGCGACACAGGGACTACAGGATGAAGAAGAGAGATAAAGAACGAGAGAAAGAAGAAAGAGGGAGGGGGAGGAGGAGACTAGGTGAGAGAGGGAGGGAGAGCAAAGTAGGGAAAAGAGAGGGGAGGGGGAGAGAGGAGGGAGGATGGGGGGAGAGTGAAATTGGGAAAGTGAGCAAGACAAAGACATGCAATAAACATACTGTATATATTTGTCATAGCACGAACATATAAATATATACATTTTTACACTGCGTTTAACAGCAAACCAATTACTTTTGTCGTACTTTTGACTCTGTGTACATTTGTAGTCCAAATGACAGTAAAAAAAAACGATAACAAATCCCCGCCAGCGCTGAGAGCTCAACCGTTGGAGATAAGCACATCCCGGGGCAAAACGAATGTCAGCATCGCAAAATCACGGCGATACCAAATCTCGAGTTCTCAACTCTCTCGTTCCGTTTCACGTGGGGTCAGCTCCCCCTCACACACGCCTCAGTGAATAAAGCAACAAAACAAGGTGAGGTGGTTTAGAATGCAGACAGTCTGCAGGTAAGCGCTGAAGCTCCGCATCGAGCCAGGGTGGCCCGAGTCTATAATTAAGATATTTACAATTGTCTGTGAGGACGAACAAAAGAAGTGCATTCCGATTCCGTTCAACGTATCATTTGCGTGACGCTTTTAATTATACCAGGTTTGCGTTTACAACCGCTCCGGGTCCTTTTTCGGTCGTCTTTCCCGGAAAAAGAAAAAAATAATAACCACCTATTGAAAAAGTTCACGTACACATGGACGACGTTATATTTCCACGTGCTAAAAAAAGAAGGAAGAAATTCCAATCAACAAGGAGCGGCAAGAGGCATCATGTGACCTGCTTCTGGCGATATCTCTCCCAACTCTTAGAAAGGAAAACACAGTTTTGGATCCCACATGCTAAAGTGCGCTTTGTTTGCGCGTGGGGCAGATCTTTGATTCCCTTGTGATAATAGCACGTTGGAGAAAGAGGCGCAGAGTGAGCAGGAACTTTCTAGGAACACACACTGCGTTTGCCACGTTTGTGAGACAACAAAAACTTATCCGTTTGGCTTTGGCAGTCACCTTCCTTCCAGCCAAAGCCTAGATATTATATCTATTTTTCTTATTAACAGCATACTGTCTGCACGTTATACTCTGAACTTTTGCCACTTTTTTTTTTTGGTCAATGGCTTCATGGCTCCATCTTCTCTGTGGATCAGAATGCCGTTAAACCACAGGACAAGGACTTCAATGGGCTAGCCGCCTTCCACGCATAGCGCTCAGGGAAGATAAGGTAGATCCTCAGGCCAAACACCATCTCAAATAACGATCTGCTCGGAGCAACTCATCAAGCAAGAAACGCACACCGCCTCTCGGTCGGCGCCGGTGGAGCTGGGTCGCGCTCAGAATGCCGAAAACATCCATTCCTGGAGTAGCAGCAATGCAATGGACCCCAGAGGGCAGGCGGAAAAGGGGGAGGCCCAAAACAACATGGCAAAGAACCACCGTGGACGAATTACAACACCGCCAGCAGTGCATAGCCGCGGAGAAGATGGCCAAAGACAGAAATGGAGGGACATTTAAATTGAGGTCATTTAGCAGATGCGTTTGTCCAAAGTGACTTACAATAAGTACGTTGTTGAAGTGGAATAATTTATCATCGTTAAAATTATCCTGCGGTCCGGATATCTTTCTAGATGTGTGTGTCGGTTCATTTGTTCTCGGCAGTTGACATTTGGCACGCCATGGCCTCATTGGGGGATCCATCCATCCATCCATTATCGAAACCGCTTATCCTCTATGAGGGTCGCGGGGGGGCTGGAGCCAATCCCAGCTGCAACGGGCGAGAGGCGGGGTACACCCTGGACAGGTCGCCAGCCTATCACAGGGCTAACATATATAGACGAACAACCATTCACACTCACATACACACCTATGGTCAATTTAGAGACACCAATTAACCTAATCCCCAACCTGCATGTTTTTGGTCTGTGGGAGGAAGCCGGAGTACCCGGAGAGAACCCACGCAAGCACGAGGAGAACATGCAAACTCCACACAGAAAGGTCCCGGGTCCCAGGTGGATTCGAACCCAGAACCCTCTTGCTGTGAGGCGACAGTGCTAACCACTGCACCACCGTGCCGCCTCATTGGGGGATATGTGTGGGTTTTTAAATGACACCTGCTTTGGGGCAGCACCATTGGTCACTTGCAGGAGACGTGTAGGGGTGGCTGAAATGATTTGGTCTAGCTGAGTCTTGCCTTTCATGAGTCCTTGTCCCACCTCAGAGTGTATTCCAAAACGCTCTCTGCAATCCCCCGTCCTGTTGCTTATTCACTTTAGTGTTGTCAGGTTCCTTGGTCAGATGGATTGGCGGCCATTTTGGGCCGCCAAGGCCGACTTCTGCTTCTCTAGCTTACTATGTATCGGGAAAGGGGGTATGATAGCAATCATCGCGGAGAGCATCTGGAGATTTAGGAAGTGAGGGCAAGTGGAATGACTGTATGATTGGAGTTGAACCTTTCTGATCCAGGGTTCAGGTGAATCATGGTCTGGCATTGGTCCTAGGGTTCTGGGAGCAGGTGTGGTTGGCAACATTAGCTTGTGGCCGCATTGCACTGGTGCATCTGGAACTCTGAAGGGGCTTGACTCTGTCCAGTTGGCATCTGCTGGTTCCGTCTGTTGGCTGGGTCGGTCAGTGTGTGTGCTGTCTGGGCAAGCGTCTGGCATCAATACTAGCCAATGCCGGTTCTGGTTGCTGCTATTTGAGGCTAGCTGATGCTAATTGAGCCTAGCAGGACAGTTTAGATATGTGTGGTATCACACACAGCCTTTTCCACAAGCAAGGTTTCAATAAAGTTATTTTAACGTCAATAGTTGAGAATTATAATAATATTGTATCATTTCTACACTTCATCCACTCCAAATCCACTCCAAATGTTGGATTGGTTGTTTTAGGTTTCAGTTGTTGAATGACAACTGAGTCTGCTAGCCCACCATGTCTGTATTTTTGGTGGTGGGGAATATAATCATATATATTATGGCATAGTCTCAATAAATCATTTTCATTAATAGACTGTATCAACAATGCTTGTTTCTCCACACATGGCTAAATCAAACAACCGTCTGATAATAATCAAACACATGTACTTGAAATCGCCTCGCCAGTTCTTCGTAAATTGCAAAGCCAACCGCTTCCAAGTATTATCGCTCAACTGTCACCTGCCACGCTTTCCTACTGTCGGGAAACGCTGGGGAGGGGGGAGGGGGGGGGGGGGGGGGGGGGTCTCGGGAGTCGAAAGGGTAAGTCCCTGAGCTAGCAGGGCTAACAGGCTATTGGACAGGC